>LR753503.1:235375-313057 GCA_902729485.2 Mus minutoides | reverse complement strand
TTTTTTTTTTTTTTTATTTTTTTTTTTTTTTTTTTTTTTTTTTTTTTTTTTGGTTTTTTGAGACAGGGTTTCTCTGTATTCCCCTGGCTGTCCTGGAACTCACTCTGTAGACAAGGCTGGCCTCGAACTCAGAAATCCACCTGCCTCTGCCTCCCAAGTGCTGGGATTAAAGGCGTGCGCCACCATGCCCGGCTAAATATTTTAAAAAAAAAGAAATATTAGTTTATTTTATGAGTACATTGTAGCTGTCTTCAGCCACACCAGAGGAGGGCATCGGATGCTCATTGCAGAAGGTTGTGAGCCACCATGTGGTTGCTGGGAATTGAACTCAGGACTTCTGGAAGAACAGACAGTGCTTTTAACTGCTGACCCATCTCTCCAGCCACCCCTGGAGCTAGCTTTACAGACATTTCTGAGCCACTCAATGTCTAGGCTGGGAGCTAAACTTGGGTCTATAGTGGTACATGGTCTTGAGCATTGGGCTGCTATTATCCTGTAAAGCTGCATTTTAGCATCAGAATTCTGTTCCTCATTTGGCTTCCCCTGCCCTCCCCCCCTGTAGGAATTTATTCTTCATACATAGTTTTTGTTTTCTAAAGAGTGTTTTTTGGGTTTTTTGTTTTTTTGTTTTACGAGACAGGGTTTCTCTCTGTAGCCCTGGCTGTCCTGGAACTCACTTTGTAGACCAGGCTGGCCTCGAACTCAGAAATCCACCTGCCTCTGCCTTCCAAGTGCTGGGACTAAAGGCATTCGCCACCACGCCCAGCCTAAAGAGTATTTCTTTTAGCCAGATGGTGGTAGTACATGCCTTTTATCCTAGTAGAAAGGAGGAAGAAGCAGGTGGATCTGAGTTTGAGGCCACCCTGGTCTATAAAGAGAGTTCCAGGACAGCCAGGGCTATAGAGAGAAACCCTGTCTCAAAAAAGTTACAGATATACACCTGCCTTTGCATCCTGAGTGTTGGAATTATAAAAATTATTTCTAAGTAACTTATTTTGAAAATTTTCCTAATTCCTTTTTATGTCATATAAGGTTAGTTAACATTTTTGTGTGTCTGTGAATTGTATAATCATGTACTTAAACATTTCAGTGTTTTGATTATGCTGAGAAAAGTAAAAGATGAAAAATCCTATATTAGAATGTAGCAATCATGAAGTCCTATTTCACAAAAAGAATGCTACTTGAAGTGTTTGAAGAGATTTCACTCCCCCATAGACTCAAGTGTTTGAATCTGTTTGGCCCAGAGAGTGGCACTATTAGGTGTGTGGCCTTGTTGGAGGATGTGTCACTGTGGGGCTAGGCTTTGAGACCCTCCTAGCTGCCCTGAAGACAGTCTTTTCCTGGTGGCCTTTGGTGCAAGATGTAGAACTCTCAGCAGTGCCAGTGCTGCCCTGCTTCCTGCCTTGATGATAATGAACTTAACCTCTGAACCTGTAAGCCAACCCCAATTAAATGTCCTTTATAAGAGTTGCCTTGGTTATGGTGTCTCCTCACAGCGATGGGAATCTAAGAACCTTAAAAATAAAAGTATTTCTGCCAAGTTTTTATAGCACTCCTGAATTGCCTGTCTAAGCCTTTGTTTCTTTTGTTTGTTTTTTTTGAGACAGGACCTTACTATGTAGCTCTGGCTTTCCTGAAACTCACTTTGTAGGCCATGGTAGCCTAGAGCATATAGACGTCTGCCTGTCTTTGCCTCCAGAGTGCTAGAATTAAAGGCGTGTAGCAAGACACCTGGTTTGTCTAAGCGTATTTTACCTGACATAACTTAGTTTTATGAACTGAAATGACCTGTGACACTCAAGGTAGTAGGCAATAGTGGAATAAGGAAAGCCACTTACCGAAAGGCTGGTCACATGTCTAAGCTTTTTTTTTTTGGTTTTTCGAGACAGGGTTTCTCTGTGTAGCCTTGGCTGTCCTGGAACTCACTTTGTAGACCAAGCTAGCCCTGAACTCAGAGATCCGCCTGCTTCTGCCTCCCAAGTACTGGGATTACAGGCGTGTGCCACCACGCCCAGCATGTCTAAGCTTTTGTTTGGTGTTTTCTGATAATCTTTAACCTATAGAAGCTTTTTTTTTTCCTTTTTTAAGATTTATTTTATTTATTATATGTAAGTACACTGTAGCTGTCTTCAGACACTCCAGAAGAGGGCGCCAGATCTCATCACGGGTGGCTGTGAGCCACCATGTGGATGCTGGGACTTGAACTCATCACCTTCGGAAGAGCAGTCGGGTGCTCTTACCCGCTGAGCCATCTCACCAGCCCCCCTATAGAAGCTTTTCAAATAATAGCAAAAGGGCTAGAGACATACATGGCTTAGTGGTTGAGGGCACCCCCTTCTCTGCTAGAGAACCCATGTTCAATTGTCAGTAGCTGCACTATGCTAACAAGTTCTTGGGGTTTGGATGTGGCCTTCTTAGGCACAAGGCAAGTATGTGGTACACAGACATATATGCAGATAATACTCATATACACTAAAATAAAAATTTTCAAATATTAAAATGTGATCAGGCATGGTAAACTACATAGATCAGCTTGATATATTTAGCAAGTTCCAGGACAGCCAGTACTACACAGACTCTGTCTCAAATAAACAATTGCAAAAAGCATTGCCTGGTTTGCTTTCCCTCCTCCCATAGTAGTATGGACTGAACCTAGTGCCTCATACATTCTATACAAGCACAGCTACTGAACAATATACCCACAGGCCAACCATTCGGATTTTAACTTGAAAACCTAGTCTGGGGATTTGGAATGTGGCTTGGTGGATAAAATTCTTGCTTATCATGCAAAGCCCTCAGTTTGCTCCCCAGTACCCCATAGACTGGGAGTGATTACACAAGTGTTCAATTCTAACTCTTAGGAGGTCAAGGCAGGAGGATCAGAGATTATGTTGTGTAAGTGGAAATCAAAGGAAATTATTTTTTGAGTGTTATATCTTTGATATAGGCAGTCAAACACTACAAGTTTTTTTTTTTAAAGATTTATTTTATTTATTATATGTAAGTACACTGTAGCTATCCTCAGACACTCCAGAAGAGGGCGCCAGATCTCATTACCAATGGTTGTGAGCCACCATGTGGATGCTGGGATTTGAACTTATCACCTTCGGAAGAGCAGTCGGGTGCTCTTAACCGCTGAGCCATCTCACCAGCCCCCAAACACTACAAGTTTTATGAGTAAATTTTACACATGTTTTCTCTTCTAGTAATTCCTAATATGAAAATAACTCAACTTTTCAGATGTTTTCAGTGTTACACTAGAGTAAGTATTTTCATTCCAGATGATAATTGAGAAGATAATAAAATGTGGTAATGTACTGGATCCTTTGGTGTGTCAACTTGGCACAAGCTGGAGTTATCACAGAGAAAGGAGCTTCAGTTGAGGAAATGCCTCCCATGAGATCCAGCTATAAGGCATTTTCTCAATTAGTGATCACGGTGGGAGGGCCCATTGTGGGTGTTGCTGTCCCTGGGCTGGTTGTCCTGGGTTCTATAAGAAAGCAAGCTGAAGCTGGGCGTGGTGGCGCATGCCTTTAAGCCCAGCACTTGGGAGGCAGAGGCAGGCGGATTTCTGAGTTCAAGGCCAGCCTGGTCTACAAAGTGAGTTCCAGGACAGCCGGGGCTATACAGAGAAACCCTGTCTTGAAAAAAAAAAAAAAAAAAAAAAAAGAAAGAAAGCTGAGCAAGCCAGTGGAAGCAAGCCAGTAACATTCTTCCATGGCCTCTGCATCAGCTCCTGCTTCCTGACCTGATAAAGTTCCAGTCTTGAGTTTCTTTGGTGATGAACAGCAACATGGAAGTGTAAGCTGAATAAACCCTTTCCTCCCCTTTCTTGGTCATGATTTTTGTGCAGGAATAGAAACCCTGACTAAGACAGGCAGGTATCATAACAGTAATAGAACTTTGCTGTTTTCTAGGATTTTAATTTTTTTGTCTTTTTGTTTTTTGAGACAGGGTTTCTCTGTGTCCTGGAACTCACTTTGTAGACCAGGCTGGCCTCGAACTCAGAAATCCACCTGCCTCTGCCTCCCAAGTGCTGGGATTAAAGGAGTGCTCCACTACCGCCTGGCTTTATTTTTTTTCGTCGTTCCGGTCAACCCTGCTTGTTCTCGTCTTGTCCCGTTCACTCTGGTCAGCCCCGCTCGCTCTGGTAGGCCCCACTTGCTCTCTCCGGTTTCATTTATTATTATTATTCATAAGTACGCTGTAGCTGACTTCAGATGCACCAGAGGAGGGCATCAGATCTCATTACGGGTGGTTGTAAGCCACCATGTGGTTGCTGGGATTTGAACTCATCACTTTCGGAAGAGCAGTTGGGTGCTCTTACCCGCTGAGCCATCTCACCAGCCCCCTTAATTTATTTTTTAATGGAACATATAGGATGTCTCCATCATATTTTGTTAGGTGACTGTAGAACCAAGAAAAGCCACTGTTGCTACAGATGCTATTATTGGCCAGATATATAGATATGTGTACATACATGTATACATACATGTCACATATAGATATGTATACATACATACACATTTGAATTTTTATTTTTTTTTATTATTATTATTTTTTTTTTGGTTTTTCGAGACAGGGTTTCTCTGTATAGCGTTGGCTGTCCTGGAACTCACTCTGTAGACCAGGCTGGCCTCGAACTCAGAAATCCGCCTGCCTCTGCCTCCCGAGTGCTGGGATTAAAGGCGTGCGCCACCACGCCTGGCCCTCATTTGAATTTTTAAAGAACTCAAGTTCTCTATCAACTTTGAGAAAGTTTGCCAGTTTTATGTGGTATGTTGGCATAGTATATAAATTAATAACTATACTGATATATACTTATTTCTCCTCATCTGTTCAAAGTTAACACACTGAATTAGTATCAATTCTATACGGGTTTGATTACAAACACTAAAACAGTTTCCAGATAAAGAACAAAGAAAGAAATGTATCAAAACAGCAACTTGTGGGGCTGGTGAGATGGCTCAGCAGGTAAGAGCACCCGACTGCTCTTCCGAAGGTGATAAGTTCAAATCCCAGCATCCACATGGTGGCTCACAACCATCTGTAACAAGATCTGGCGCCCTCTTCTGGAGTGTCTGAAGACAGCTACAGTGTATTTACATATAATAAATAAAATAAATCTTTAAAACAAAACAAAACAAAAAAAAAAAACAGCAACTTGTTTACTTTCTTACACATCTTCTACCTGTCAACTACTCTTTAGCTTTTAAACTACTAAAACCTGGTAAGTCATGTGACTTTCAGAAATTGGACCTTTACATAGTTATATTGTTATATAATTTGTTATATTGTGACTATGATGAGCTTTTATGTGATATAATTAGTGTTTTTGTAAAAGTGAATATTTGGGACCATGGAAAATAAATACCATGAGTATGGTAATGGCCACCTACAGACCAGATGCATGCAGCAGATAGTCCTCTCAAGAAGTAATTTCCTTTTGATTCCCGATTGCACATTTCTAGCCTCCAGAAGTATGGAGACAATACACTACTTGGTTTCCCCTTATTTTCTTGTGTGTGGCGTGTGTGTATATATGTGTATTTTGCACACGTGGAGGCCCAAGGTAAATGGCAGGGATCATTCTCTGTCACTGTCACTCTTCCATTTTAATCATCGACGTGGGGTCTCAGTCAAACCCAGAAGCGGTTCATATAGGTAGTCTTGATAGCAGCTTGCTCTGAAGATGTCTAACCAGCATTGTAGTGAATATATGAGATCTGAACTCTGGTCATCACATTTAAGCATCAAGCCATCTTCTCAGCCCTTTCCTTGAGTACCCATACTGTTAACAGAAGCAATAGCAAACTAGTACATTAGCATACCAGACCTCACATGGATTTCTAGAGGGCTTCTCAGGTAATGTAACTGTGAAATGACTGGGGTTTTGTTTGTTTTGTTTTTATTTTTTAAATATACAGAATAGTATAAGCTGGTAATGGAAGGAAAGCTTGACTTTTTTTAGAGATTCTTCAGATTCTATTCAACTATTTTCATGAGAAATTACTTTTTTGCTTCTGAGTTACTTATATTCAATTATTTCAAGTTTTCCCCTAATCTCCAATGTGTTGTCTTCCAGAGAAGCTGGTCACATTTACAAGCTAACTGCCCAATTTCACTTTCTTTTTTTTTTTTTTTTTCTTTTAAGATTTATTTATTTATTATATGTAAGTACACTGTAGCGGTCTTCAGACACTCCAGAAGAGGGCATTAGATTTCATTACAGATGGTTGTAAGCCACCATGTGGTTGCTGGAATTTGAACTCGGGACTTTCGGAAGAGCAGTCAGCACTCTTAACCACTGAACCATCTCGCCAGCCCGAGACAGGGTTTCTCTGTGTAGCCTTGGCTGTCTTGGAACTCACCACCTCCGGGGCCAATTTCACTTTCAAAGTACTAATTTTCTGGTGAATTAAAAGATATACTTTAAAATTTTGTTACAGTGGGGCTGGAGAGATGGTTCAGTAGTTAAGAGCATTGGCTGCTCTTTCAGAGGTCCAGAATTCAATGCCCAACAACCACATGGTAACTTACAACCATCTGTAATGGGATCCGATACACAAGTGTACATGCACATAGAACACTCATAGTTAAATAAATTATAAAATTTAAAAAAATGTTACAGCTAAGCATGATGCTATACATCTTTAATTTCTGCAGTTGGGAGGCAGAGTCTAGTGAATCTCTGAGTTTGTGATCACCCTGGTCTAAATACGGAGTTCTAGGCGACAGAGTGAAATTCCCTGCTACCACCACTACTTTTGGTTATTTCAAAATAGATTTCTCTGTCTGTTTTGGAGCTCACTCTGTAGACCAGGTTGGCCTTCAACTCATAGAAATCCACCAACCTCTGAGCCTCCCGAGTACATGAATTAAAGGTATATACCACTACCCTTCAAGAAATTCTTTTTTTAAAAAAAGTTTTATTAAGTTCTTGTGAGACAGAAATGTAACATAGCTGCTTCTGGCCTGGATCTTGCTATGTAGAGCAGGCCAGCTTCAAGTTTATGGTGATATTCCTTTCTCTGGTCAAGTATCAAGATTAAAGGTGTGAGACACATACTTGGCTAAAAACTGATTTCTCAAGTACGTTCGTTGGCCGTGGTCTTTAAAAGAAAAAAAATTTTATTTTATTTTGTTTGTTTGTTTATTGAGGTGCAAGATATTAAATACAGAGGTTAGTGGATACTAGGCAGTGTTGTTTCCTGAGCTCTCTCCCCGCTGTAACTGTCCCCAACTCTAGTATTTATGTAGCCTTAAGCTCTTGTCCTCAGCTTCCTCCAGTATCTACCATCACATATAAAATGGACAAAGTATTTAGAAACATACTGACATTTCCAAACATTTTGGAGAAAGATCACTTTAATTAAGCTCTCTGAAAATGGAATTATATAACTAAATGTATACATTCCTAAAGTTAAAAGCAAAAGCTAGTGTAATACTATTACAGTTTGGTAATCCAGTAATGCTAATGAACTAAGTTAATACAAAGAAAAGAAAATAGTTAGAATTTTATTAATTAGTACATTCTTTTTTTTAAAGGTTTATTTTATGTATATGAGTACACTATAGTTGTCTTCAGACACACCAGAAGAGGGCATCAGATCCCAGTACAGATGGTTGTGAGCCACCATGTGGTTGCTGGGAATTGAAATCAGGACCTCTGGAAGAGCAGTCAGTGTTCGTAACCACTGAGCAATCTTTTCAGCCCCTAATTAGTACATTCTTTCAAAAACAATGTGTTAGCCAGGCTGTGCTGGTGCACGCCTTGGGAGGCAGAGGCAGGCAGATTTCTGAGTTCAAGGCCAGCCTGGTCTACAGAGTTCCAGGACAGCCAGAGCTACACAAAAAAACCCTGTCTCGAAACAAACAAACAAACAAAGAAACAAAAAACAAAAAAATAATGCCGGTTTCCAGACAAAACTGCTGGTAAAATTCTCACCCACACATTTAAAATACAACTCATTAAGGGGTATTAGAGAGATGGCTCAAAAGCTAAGAGCACTTTTAACTCTAAGGACCTCAGTTCCCAGAACCCACATCAGGCAGCTTACAACACTTTTAACTCCAGATCCAGGGGATGCTACACCCTCTTCTGGTCAAAGCAGGAACCTGCACACACATGGTGCACATATAGACACACACATACACACACAGCCATATAAAAACAAATAAGTAAAACTTATTTAAAAAGAACTTTCACCAAGAACCTATTAATTCCTTGCTTATATTCTCAGAATTAAAAAAAAAAATATTCCCAGTGTATGCTCACAGTCAGCTATTAGATGGAACACAGGGTTCCCAATGGAGGAGCTAGAGAAAGTACCCAAGGAGCTGAAGGGTTCTCCAACACTATAGGTTGAAGAAAATATAAACTAACCAGTACCCCCAGAGCTCATGTCTCTAGCTGCATATGTAGCAGAAGATAGCCTAGTGGGCCATCATTGGGAAGAAAGGCCCCATGGTCATGCAAACTTTATATGCCCCAGTACAGGGGAACGCCAGGGCCAAGATGTGGGAGTGGGTGGGCAGGGGAGCAGGGTGGGGGATGGGGGAGGGTATAGGGAACTTTTGGGATAACATTAGAAATGTAAATGAAGAAAATATCTAATAAAAATTGAAAATAAAAAAAATTCCCTTAGACTATCAAAAGCAAAACCTATCTAGATAGCTAGATATTGCTGGGCATAGTGGCACAGACCTTTAATCCCAGCCCTTGGGTGGCAGGGACAGACAGATCTTTGTGAGTTTGAGGCCAGCCTGGTCTACATGGAAAGTTCCAGAATAGCCAGAGTTACATAGAGACCCTGTCTCAGGAAATAAAACAAAAAACCTAGATATCTATCCTTTCTAATATTCTGCTGCCAATAAAATAATTGAAGGTAGTGGAAACCCCGCCATTGAGGGACAGTTTTCACTGGCTTTTCTCTGTAGGTTACGTGACACCATGGAAAATATGTTCTGGATCAAATCACAAATTATAGAAGAAATTTAGCTGTCTCATGTGCTTATACTATATACAGGCTATGTTTCAACTTGAATTGCAAATAGCCAAAACACACTATTTCCCAGAAGTTTCTAGCAAACTATATATATATATATATATATATATATATATATATATATATATATATATATATATATTTGTTTTTGGTTTTGAGACAGGGTTTCTCTGTATAGCCCTGGCTGTCCTAGAGCTCACTTTGTAGACCAGGCTGGCCTCGAACTCAGAAATCCTCCTGTTTCTGCCTCCCGAGTGCTGGGATTAAAGGCGTGTGCCACCACGCCCAGCTTTGTTTTGCAAATTTGTGAGAGTACTTTATTAATTTTAAGATATATTCCATATCCATTCTCATTCCAATTTTTAGAAAAATCACTTTCTACTTATTTTTCTATTCAATACATGGAATACTCAAAAGAATCAAAAGATCATATCACAAATATATGTTTGATTTGCAAATGGTCAGAACCTACATTTTCAAATGTTCCTTGTGCTTTTGTGCTTTCTCTGTCATAGTACAGCAACACCCCCTTCACAACGACTAGTGATCATATTACCAATTTCAGTCCATGTATCTGAATGAGGGTTGTAAACTTCAACTGAGTCCAAAGTACCTGGGGCCAAGAAATCATGGCTAGAAGACCGGCCTCCAGAGACATACAGAAGGCCATTGACTGTCACAGCACACATGCCTGCTCTAGGAACTTTCATTGAAGCAACTTCAACCCACTTTTCCTAATAAATTGAGAAAAGAATTAACATTAGGACTGTCATAAAATGATAATAAAATCTCTGAGAAATCATATATTTAGACTTTACATATTTAAATTCAAACAAATCAATTAAGTAAATATATACAACATTTTAAATAACTTTTAGGTAAGTATAACAAAACATTGAGTCTAGAGAGAAGTAATAGTTAAACATATCTAACAATAAATTATGATCAGGTGATAATATAGAAATCATATAGAGGGACTGGAAAGAGGGCTCAGTAGTTAAAAGAACTAAATGGTCTTGCAAAGAAATGAGATTCAAGCCGGGCGTGGTGGCACACGCCTTTAATCCCAGCACTCGGGAGGCAGAGGCAGGCAGATTTCTGAGTTCGAGGCCAGCCTGGTCTACAGAGTGAGTTCCAGGACAGCCATGGCTATACAGAGAAACCCTGTCTCGAAAAACCAAACCAAAAAAAAAAAAAAAAAAAAAGATATTCAGTTACCAGTACCTACATGGTGGCTAACAACCATCTGTAACTCTACTTCTAGAGGATCTAACACCAATACCTATCTCTTCTGGACTCTTCAGGGATTGTAAACATGTAGTATAAGACATTCATGAAAGCAAAATCCCATATATATAAAATAAAATAAATCTGTTTTAAAAAAAACACACTACCACGCCTTTAATCCCAGCACTCAGGAGGCGGAGGCAGAGGCAGGCAGATTTCTGAGTTCGAGGCCAGCCTGGTCTACAGAGTGAGTTCCAGGACAGCCAGGGCTATACAGAGAAACCCTGTCTTGAAAAACCAAAAAAAAAAAAACCACATAGGAGTCATTGAAGCCAAAATTCTGAGAACCTAAGTCTATACATTCAAAATGAAGAGATCATCAAATATCAAGGGGTGGGGGGAGATGCTTATATACGAAAAGACTCTCGAGACAGGGTTTCTCTGTATAGCCCTTGCTGTCCTGGAACTCACTTTGTAGACCAGGCTGGCCTCGAACTCAGAAATCCGCCTGCCTCTGCCTCCTGAGTACTGGGATTAAAGGCGCGTGCCACCATGCCAGGCTAAAAGACTGTTTTTAAAAGATTATTCAAGGCTGAGGCAGGTGGATTTCTGAGTTCGAGGCCAGCCTGGTCTACAAAGTGACTTCCAGGACAGCCTATGCTACACAGAGAAACCCTGTCTCAAAAAAAACAAAAAAAAAACAAAAAAAAAAACTAAACACACATACACACACACACACACACACACACACAAATAATAAAGTTTTAAAAATTAAAACAAAATACTAGCAGGCGGTGGTGGTGCACGCCTTCAATCCCAGCACTCGGGAGGCAGAGGCAGGCGGATTTATGAGTTCGAGGCCAGCTTGGTCTACAAAGTGAGTTCCAGGACAGCCAGGGCTACACCGAGAAACCCTGTCTTGAAAAATGAAAGAATGAAAGAAAGAAAGAAAGAAAGAGGACAGCAATTAACAAATTCTAAAAAGTGATACATAAAGTTTGTTCTTTAAAAAGAGAAAGAGAAAATTGGTAATCAAAACAATGAGTAAAAGAGAACAGCACATCACTACAGATATAACAGGTATTGAAAGAAAATAAGAAGACACTAAGCATTCGAAATCGTCCAACCCACCTCTTCGAAGGAGTACTTTTCTACAGTATGAAGGGCATCCTGTGCCTCATTCCACCCTCCAATAGCATAGATGCAGTCACTGAGTGCTGCCACCCCAAGATATGCTCTTCTCGTTCCCATGGGAGGAAGTGGAGACCAGCGCTTGGAAAGCGGATCATAAACCTCAAAGGAACGGAGCTCTAATCCCTCATTGCTGATTCCTCCAACTGCATAAATTAAACCTGAAAAAGAAAAGACTTGTGCTCAGTTTCTACTGAACAGGTACAGGCTAGCCATGGTGGCACGAGCCTCTGATCCCAGCACACAGGAGACAGAAGCAGTCAGACCAGCCTGATGTACATAGTGAGTTTCAGGACAACAGCTGGAGCTACATAGTGAGACCCTGTCGTAAAAAATGAAACAAACAAACAAACTGTACTTTCTCCCTACTTATGAAAAATAACTTAGGTGCTGATGTGACAGGAAGTGACAGCAAAGGAAGACACATCAAATACTTATTTTACTAAACAGCTATTCTAACTGGATTTTTTTTCTATTCTTTAAAAAAAAAAAAAAAAAACACTTTAGGGCTGGTGAGATGGCTCAGCAGGTTGGAGCACCCGACTGCTCTTCCGAAGGTGATGAGTTCAAATCCCAGCAACCACATGGTGGCTTACAACCACCCATAACAAGATCTGACGCCCTCCTCTGGTGCGTCTGAAGTCAGCTACAGCGTACTTATTAAGAATAATAAGAAATGAATCCTTGGACCGGAGAGACCAATCGGAGCAAGCCAGGCTGTCCGGAGCGAGCAGAGCCAAACGGGGATGGCCAGAGCAAGCGGGGATGGCCGGAGCTAGCAGGGCCGGAGCGAGTGGGGCCGAACGGGGATGGCCGGAACGAGGGGGGGCAAACTGGAGCAAGCGGAGCCTATCCGAGCGAGCAGGGCTGGCTGGAACGAGCAGGGGCTGTACAGGGGCGGCTGGGAGTGAGTGGGGCTTGCCGGAGTGAGCGGAGTTGACCGGAACAAGGGAAAAAAAAAACCCACTTTAAACCGGGCACATGCCTTTAATCCCAGCACTTGGGAGGCAGAGGCAGGCGGATTTCTGAGTTCGAGGCCAGCCTGGTCTACAAAGTGAGTTCCAGGACAGCCAGGGCTACACAGAGAAACTCTGTCTCGAAAAACCAAAAAAACAAAACAAAACAAAACAAAAAAAAACCCACTTTATTTGTATGTGCATCTGTAGATCTATAAAAATGGGATGGTATAAAACCAATATGAACACTTATTGGTGACTACAGTTTCAACAAAGGATGATAAATTGGTTCCACATGCCATGTAAAGGATGTTGAGTCCAGACAACAATTTTCAGGGGTCAATTTCAGGGGTGGGTTAATGTCCACCATCAAGTTGGCAGGCCTGGCAGCAGGCAAATTTACCCACCAAACTAAAGACAGCCTACTACAGCTAACTACTTTAGCACACCTATCTGAAGTTTATTTAGTTTAGTTTTTTTTTTTTTTTTTTTTTTTTGAGACAGGGTCTCTCTTTGTAGACCAGGCTAGCTTTCAACTCACAGAGATCCATCTGCCTCTGCCTACCAAGCGCTGGACCACCAGCCCCACCCTGTAACTGGTCTTTGCTATTTTATGGGTTTTTCTCTTTCCTACCCATTATTCCTCCTCCCTCCCTGGTTTCACCTCCTATCACAAGATAGGAGAGAAAGAAGTATAGAGGGAGCCGGGTGTGGTGGCGTACACCTTTAATCCCAGCACTCGGGAGGCAGAAACAGGTGGATTTCTGAGTTCGAGGCCAGCCTAGTCTACAGAGTGAGTTCCAGGACAGCCAGGACAACACAGAGAAACCCTGTCTCGAGAAAAACAAAAACAATCCCCACCCCCCAAAAAAAACAAAGCAAAGAAAAAAGTATAGAGGGAAGAAAGAGAGATCCCCAAATCTAATTTCTTTCTTCTTGTTTTTTTTCTTTGATCATGACTACCAACAAAGTAAAACCAATACCCCTGAATGACCAACAACCACCAATCCTTCATCAGGGCTCTAGTATTTTTATAGCCTCTGAAAAGTTCCCAGAATTACAAATGTTATAAAACCAAAGAAACTACCTGCACTGGCAAAACCATGCCTCTGCTAAGGCACAAAGCAAATCACAGTCAGCTGCTGTGGACAGTCCAAAGCAGCCTCACTTCCCCCACCTGGGATTCAAGTGAAAACACCGTCTTACAGTATTTTTATGGATTTTTTAAAAAGAATTATTCATTTATTTTATGTCTATAAGTACACTGTACACTGTCGCTATCTTCACACCCACCAGAAGAGGGCACTGGATCCCATTACAGATGCTTGTGAGCCACCATGTGGCTGCTGGGAATTGAACTCAGGACCTCTGGAAGAGCAAGCCAGTGCTTTTAACCACTGTCCATCTCTCCAACCCCTATTTCTGTGTTTTTTAAAGAAACCCAAATTCCAGAATTCTCACTACAATATCTGGCTTCCATCTGAAGTTTGTAAACTTAGTTTTCTTCATTACAGAAAAATTATTCAGGCAATACAGAAACAAAACGTCAATAATACAAGAGGTAAAAGCCAGAACTTCTACATTAAATAACACTACTTCTCCAATAACAGAGCTAAAACATATTTTGAAAATAGGGCCTCAAATAGTTCATATCTTAGACCTATTTGCTTTGCGTGTCATGTGCACATATGTGAGCACACCACAGGGCATGTGTTGAGGTCAGTGGACAATTTGCAGAAGGTGGTTCTCTCCTACTATGTGGGTTCCAGGAATCAAACTCAGTCACACTTGGTAGAAATGTCTTTACCTATTGTCTGTCTCTCAAACTGTTTTTATAAACGGATTTACACACACACACACATCCACCTTCTTGCTACAGATACACAGAGAAACTCTGTCTCAAAAAGGATGCAGCACCATACCCTGTTCCCCAAAACTGTTTTTTGGGGGTTCTTTTTTTTGTTTGGTTTTTCTCGAAAAACCAAATGGATATATTTGTAGCTGTGGCTGTCCTGGAACTCACTTTGTAGACCAGGCTGGCCTCGAACTCAGAAATCCTCCTGCCTCTGCCTCCCGAGTGCTGGGATTAAAGGCATGTGCCACCACACCCGGCCCAAAACTGTTTTTAACATGATTTCTGTATCTTCAAAATTATTATACTAATCAAGGCCAATTCTAAGCAAAACCACACATACACGTACATATACAGCAAAATGATGACTTCTGTATTGCTGGTAACTGGTCAGAAAAAAATATTTTATAAATACCTTGCATCTCACAGCACCCAAAGTAATAGCGTGGCACTGCCATGCTGCCGACCACTTCCCACTCATTCTCATCAGGATCAAACCGCTCAATGGTGTTGCCGATCTCAGCTCCAACCCACCCACCTGCCACAAAATGAAAAAGAATCATTTCTGAGCAAGGGAATCATTCTTATGACAAAGACTTTCGAAACCACCTAGTCCAACTATTTCACATTACAGATGAGTCCACAAGGACCAGAGGCGATCTAAGTTGACATGAAAAGTCGGAATGTAATTATAAGTAAAGTTCAGATTTGCTCTAGCATATTGTAGGAGAAATAGAATTTTTCCAAAAACTTTTTTATTTTTAATTTTTGGAATAGTTTCACTGTATAGCCCTGGCTTTTATGGAACTCAGAGGTCTGCCTGTATCTGCCTTCTGAGAGCTGGGAATTAAGATATGTTCTAACAGTTAGGTTATGTGAATGTTTTTGTTTTAATCCCAGGTGTGGGATATAGCAGGGGATTATGACTTGCCTAGTTTACTAGCAGGGGTGTGATTTTTGTCAGCTGCAGATAGTTTAATTCTGGGGACTCAAGAGGCTATAAAGGGAAAGCTCCAAATGCCTATGGTGGCTGTTGTGTCACCTGCTGGTGCCCCCTGCTCGTCCCCCACTGCTGCTTCTGTGATTGCTGGAATGCTGGATATTCTGATGACAAAGAGTTGACTTGCCCCAAGGACCCCAGCTCCCCCTAATCAGCAGGAAGTCACCTATAGAGAGAGGTCTATGTTTTCTCTTCTCTCTAATCTTCTCCTGCCAATGTTGGACGGCTGGAAGGGAGGTAGAGGTATAAGAACCCAATAAAATAATAAAACAAATTTGCCAACACATACCTTTAGTCCAAGTACTCAAGAGGCAGAGGCAGGCAGATCTACAGAATGAGTTCCAGGACAGCCAGAGATACATAGAGAAACCCTGTCTAGAAAAACAACAACAATAAGAAGCACTAATACACCTGACCACAAAACTACCTTTCTCTTTTATTCACTCCTTTAAAAAAAAAGACAAAGTCCTACTATGTAGCCCTCGCTGTCCCAGAACTCATTATGTAGACCTGAATGACCTTGAACTCAGAAATCTTCCTGCTTCTACCTCCCATGCCCCACTCCCTCAAACTAGTTTTATTTTTTTAACATGACTATAATAGCTTCAAAATTGTTAATATTTAAAACTAAGGCCAATTCTAAACCAAATTATAGTATACTACTTATTTAGGATGAATTTAGGGACTTCAAAAGGCTTTTCATCCTCAAGTATCATTTTCTAAATACTCTCCAGGTGTGCTTGTTTGTGTCTTTGGCCATGGAGTCACTGTGTAGTCCTGGATTCCCGGAAACTCACTATGCACACCAGGCTGACTTTGAACTCAGATTTGCTTGCTTCCAGGTATTATTGTGTTGTTTGTTTTTTAAGCTGGTTTTACTGTGGTTTTTGTTGTTGTTGTTGTTTTGGGTTTGTTTTTTTTTTTTTTTTTCGAGACAGGGTTTCTCTGAGTGGCCCTGGCTGTCCTGGAACTCACTTTGTAGACCAAGCTGGCCTCGAACTCAGAAATCCGCCTGCCTCTGCCTCCCAGGTGCTGGGATTAAAGAAATGTGCCACTACCGCCCAGCTGGTTTACTGTTTTTTAAATTGTTTCTTTTTTTTTGAGATTATAATTACATTTCTTGTTCCCTTCAGTTTTTTTAAATATTCCTAAATACATAAGTACAACCTGTTCAATCTAAATGTGACTTGTCTGTATGTTTACAGGGCTGACCTTCTGGTAATACATAACCTATTGGTGTGCTCTTCCCTGGGGAAGACTGTTTCTCCACTCTTGGCATCGCTTGGTTGTCTATAATTCTTTGTGTAGAGTTGAAGCCACATGGGCTTTCCTCTGTCCATGTTAATGCTGACTGTTGTTCTTCTGTTCAGCTCATGCTTAGGCAGTCATGTTGGTGAGACTCTATGGTGTATCTTCTGACATGCCCTAAAAGGCAGTCTTACAACAAACTGACCTACATTCTTTCCATCCCCTCTTCTGCAATGATCCCTGAATCTTAGGTGCTAGGCTAGTTTTGTAGGTTTCTTCTTCTTCTCTTAATTCCCCTCCTCCTCCCTCTTTCTCCTCTTCTTCCTTCTTCTTCCTCTTCCTCCTCCTCCTCCCCCTCCCCGCCCCAACATGATTTCTCTTTCTGTAGCCCTGACTGTCCTCAAATTCACAGAGATCCACCTGTCTCTGCCTCTTGAGTGCTGGGAAGAAAAGCATGTGCCACGCTCCCCCTTCCCAGCACCCAGAAAAAAAACAGTCTTCCCCAGGGAAGAGCACACCAATAGGTTATGTAGTACCAAAAGGTCAGCCCTGTAAACATATATGTAAGTAGCATATAGATTGAGAGAGGGTTTTATAGTGTAGCCCAGGTTGGCCTAGAAATCACTGTTTTAGGGTTATTTGTAGTAATCTTCCAGAGTGTTGGCCTTTTCTCCAATACCTATTATTACAGCATTCAAGGAGAGGCAAAGGATGGCAAGTTCAATGCTTCCAGGGTAGCCTGGGCTACAAATTAAAACCCTGTCTCAAACAAAAAAAGTGTTTTTTGTGTTTTTCAAATCTATGCAAATCAGGCTGGCCTTGAAATTCCAGAATCCATCCTGCCTCAAATAGCTCAAGATCTAGATGCAAATTAATTAATTAATTTCTTTTTTTCTTTCTTTCTTTCTTTTTTTTTTTTTTTTTTTTGAGACAGGGTTTCTCTGTGTAGCCCTGGCTGTCCTGGAACTCACTCTGTAGACTTGAACTCAGAAATCTGCCAGCCTCTGCTCCCAAGTGCTGGGATTAAAGGAGAGTGCCACCATGCCTGGCCATAAATGCAAATTTCTTATGTGAGTAAGGAATATCTCTAAAATTTTCAGATACCAAGAATTTAATCTCAGTTCTTAAATCAAACAGCATAATTACCCAAAGCATAGATTGCCCCGTAGCACACACATACTCCCAATCCACAGCGGGGCTGATTCATTGAAGCAACAGTTGTCCATTGTTTAGTAACTGGATCATAACACTCAGTACAGTCAAAGATCATCGAATCCTTTTCTCCTGATTTAAAAAGGACAACAGTTTTAGTGATATAACATAACAGATTTATAACAGCAGCACTGGCATTCTGTTTTCAGAAATCAACCATTATGTCTAATTTTTAAATAACCATTAAAAGCCTTTGCCTAGAAAGCCATATTTTTAATTCAAAGCACTGTCACTTATCAGAGACCATTTACAGAATAAAGACACATGACATTTTAATTACTCTACTTTTTTTTTTTTTTTTTTTTGGTTTTTTCGAGACAGGGTTTCTCTGTATAGCTCTGGCTGTCCTGGAACTCACTCTGTAGACCAGGCTGGCCTCGAACTCTACAGAAAGACAGGACATCAAATGGAGGGATAGGGTTGCCATCTCACAGTCAAAAACTCTGACCCAGAATTGTTCTTGTGTAAAAGAACTAAAGGGACAAAAATGGAGAAGAGACTGAGGGAGAGGCAGTCCAGTGACCAGCCCAACTTGGGATCCATCTCAAGGGGAGGCTCCAAGTCCTGACTCTATTACTAATGCTATGGTGTGCTTACAGACAGGAGCCTAGCATGCCTGTCCTCTGAGATCCCCAACAAGCAGCTGACTGAGACAGATGCAGATACTTACACCCAACCGTTGGACTGAAGTGGAGGACCCCTGTGGTTGAATTAGGGAAAGGCTGGAAGAAGCTGAGGAGGAGGCGACCCCATAGGAAGACTAACTATCAGTCTCAACTAACCAGACCCTGAGATCTCTCAGACACTGAGCCACCAACCAGGCTACATCACTAGCTGGTCCGAGGCTCCCGACAGAGGACTGCCTGGTCTGGTCTCAGTGGGAGAAGTACCTAACTCTTGAGAGACTTGAAGCCCCAGGGAGTGGGGAGGCCTGCTGGGGGTGGGGGAACACATCCTCTTGGAGACAGTGGGGAAGAGGAATAGAATGACAAATTGTGGGAGGGCAAACCAGAGGGGGATAACAACTGGACTTAAAAAAAAAAAGTAATAATAATGATAATGATAATAATAATAATAAAGTGTACCAAAGTAGTGCATGGCTTGCTGTTCCTAAACTGTTTATATAAACAATGTAGTTCATGCTGAACACATGCTTTCCTTCTTAGGTCCTGAAATCCAGTTTATTTATTTATTATTTATTTGTTTGTTTTGAAACAGGGTGTTGAGGTACATTGGAAGGTATGTCTCTGTATTTTCAATTGTTAATGCTGTACTGACCAAGAGCTAAATGCTGGTAGGATCTTGCTATCATGACTTCTTTTTTTGTTTGTTTGTTTTTTGAGACAGGGTTTCTGAGCCTGGCTGTCCTGGCACTCACTTTGTAGACCAGGCTGGCCTCGAACTCAGAAATCCGCCTGCCTCTGCCTCCCAAGTGCTGGGATTAAAGGCGTGCGCCACCACGCCTGGCGCTATCATTACTTCTATGGTCCATCACAGGCCTCATATTTTGTAAATATTCATTCTTCCTCATTAGATAAGTGGCAATCTAAAATTTTATCTGATTGTCTGTAATAAGGAGCTGATGGCCAATAACTGAGCAGAACGTGGAGGTGGGACTTCCAAGAGGGAGAGGGATGCTGAGAGAAGATGCAGGAGACTCTCCGGGGACACGGAAGTGAAAGGACAGACCAGAGTGGAGCAGACAGGGA
Organism: Mus minutoides; assembly: GCA_902729485.2. Classification (NCBI taxonomy): domain Eukaryota; kingdom Metazoa; phylum Chordata; class Mammalia; order Rodentia; family Muridae; genus Mus; species Mus minutoides. The sequence continues at coordinate 293,654 of LR753503.1, read as the reverse complement.
GAGTGAGCCTCGTGATGGGTCATGGTGCTGAGATTAATCAGGTTCTACTAGACAGCTGACTTGGAGACTACCCTAGCTAAAAGACCTAAGCTTTAAAATATTAAAAATCCTCTGTGTTAGTATTTATACTGCTGGTGGGTCTGACAAAGTCCCACTGTAACAGGGTCTTTCTAGTTAGTCCTGGCTATCCTGGATTTTCCTATGTAGATCAGGCTGGCCTACAGAGATTCTGCTTCTGCCTTCTCAGCACTGGAATTAAAGGTATGTGCCACCATGCCCATCCTATTTTTTTTGTTTGTTGGTTTGTTTGTTTTTCTTGTTTCTTTGAAATAGGGTTTCTAAGCAACCATAGCTGTCCTGGAACTCAATAGGTAAGATCAGGTTTGCCTCAAACTCATCTGAGATCCAGTTTTTCATAAGCATGTTTATTTCTTCTGATTGGAAGGTGGAAAAACGTCCTCAAAAACTGTACAGGTAATAGACATGAAAGAATTTTCAAGACTTATGAGATGAATCATCAGATAAAGGCACCAAACCTGATTGTTTGAATTCTATCCCAAGAACCTAGACAATAGAAGAAAAGAACCAACTCTTACAAGTTTTCTCTGACATCCACATGTGTGCTACGGTGTGGGTGCTCTGGCCCCTGGGTAGGGCCCAGAGGACAGTGAGGGAGGCTTCCATACCACCTAATAGTACAAGTGCCCATATCTGTTGGCATACCGCTTGACATTAACAGAGAATCCTAGCAAACTAGTGGAACCTCAGAGTGGGCCCGGAATAGGGCAGTAGCTGCTTCCTTGCCTTTACATAAGTCCTCTTGGGTGCTGGCAGCCTGACACCTCCCCATAGTACCAGAGCGCCTGTTGATTCCCCACTGGGCCACTGCTGGATAGAAATGTTTGCTGCTATGCAATGCAGCAGATCTGTACTTCCTGCTGGTGTCCGGAGCTGTTTTACAATGTCTGTGACTTCACCTCCCTCACCTACTCCTTGATCCTGGATCCAACACCATGGTACACTTATGCATATATACATACAAATAAATAATGCATAAAATGATTCTCAAACATGAATCTGAGGATAGAAACAAATTTACTATTTTTTGATAAAATTGTAGGCACCACTCAGTATTTAAATTGGTTTTTATACCATCTTTCTTTTAAAGCTGGGGAAACTGAAGCCATTAAACTAGAATAAGGGTTTCTTTTCTAAGAAAAAAGGAAGAGCCGGGCGTGGTGGCGCACGCCTTTAATCCCAGCACTTGGGAGGCAGAGGCAGGCGGAAAGATAGTAAAGTTCAATACAGTGAAGGGTAAAATGATAGTGACAGTTTCTTGAAAAAGAAAAACATCATGTATGGAACATGAATAAATAATGAAAATGGAGTTTTCTTTTTTTTCTTGGTTTTGGTTTGTTTTTGTCATTGTTTTTGTTTCTGGTTTTTTTTTTTTGTTTGTTTGTTTGTTTTAGGTAAATCATTGCTACCATCCAGCATATGGCAAATCATGGGAGGAAAATAAAGATTTTGGTATAGACATATAGTTTAAGTTCAAAGAGATGGTTATTTTATTTTATAAATAAATATTTTTTTATTAAAACCACCTAAGGGAAAGGGGAGGAAACAAGAAAGAGTGAAGATGGTCAAGCCATTACACGGTTGCGAGGGAGGGGGGACATATACAAACAACGTAGCCAAGCAGATTAATCTGAGAAATGAGATATTTCATCATTACCTCCAATAGCATAGACCATCCCTCCTAAAACTGCAACTCCAAGTCCACACCGAGCCTGATGAAGTGAAGATACAGTGGTCCAGTACTGGCTAAATGTATCAAAACGTTCTACACAGCTGAGAGCTCTGCTATCACTCCAACGGCCCCCCTGCAACCGTGTATATCCACCTAAAAGCAGGAAAGAAAAAACATACAGTAAACCACTTACTGCTAAATATGGAAATGGAATTAGCTGGGTGTGGTGGTGCATGCCTTTAATCTCAGCACTCGAGAGGCAGAGGCAGGCGGATTTCTGAGTTCGAGGACAGCCTGGTCTACAGAGTGAGTTCCAGGACAGCCAGGGCTATACAAAGAAACCCTGTCTCACCACCCCCCCCCCAAAAAAGAAATGGAATTAGTGAAGAAAATCTAGGCCTCTATATCTAAACATTTATATAGCTTAGAGACTGTCACCTCTATAAAAGCATATAAAATATATAACTCTCAATTATGCCAAATCCTGGAAAATTATGGCTTATATGCAATGAGATATTAACCTCAGTGTTTAACCACATGATCTCATTTATAACAGAAGGCTATATAAAATATACATTTGGGTCATGTCCTTTAATTAATTATAAAGTTTCATTATGACTTTTGTATATCTCAATTAAAACCAGTGTGTTGAGAGGATGTTGGGACAGCTTAGTGGTTAAGTGTATATACTATTGCAAAGTACTGGAAACCACTTGTACTTCCAGGAACCTGATGCCCTCTTCTGGAGTTTACAGGCAGCTGTACTCACAAATGCATGCTTCCACAAAGAGAAACACATATATGCACATAATTAAAAAAATGTTAAAAGCATATCTAAAAAGAAAAGTGTGTTGAGGGCTCACGGTGAGATGGCCAGTGGGAAAAGGCATTTGTGACTTAGGTCTGAAAACCCAAGCCCAATCCCTGGAGCCCACATTAAGGTGGAAGGAAGTAACTAACTCCATAGAAGTCATTCCCTGACCTGCACACTCACACCATGGCATGTGCATGCACACAACAGACCACATACATAATAATAACACAGAAAACAAGCTTTTAAAAAGTAAAGCAAAAGTCACGTAGTGGAGGTGCATACCTTTAATCCCAGCATTTGGGAAGCAGAGGCAGGTTGATCTCTGAATTGGAGGCCAGCCTGGTCTACAGAGTGAGTTCTAGGACAACCAGGGCTACACAGAGAAACCCTGCCTCAAATAAATAAATAAATAAATAAATAAATAAATAAAATAAAAAATATATAAAATAAAACAAAAAATAATGAATTGAAATTCATGTTTTCCCTATCCATACACTCAGCAAAAAAATTATAGTATACACTCCAAAAGAAAGTTTACATAGTATAATATGTAAAAAGTATACATAAAATTTATCATGTGTAGTTATGAGTTATATTATATATAAATTATATAGAAACTATAGCATATCCAGATGTCTGGATTACCTTACATGCTATATACATTTACCATTTTTACCAATTTTAATGGTTTAAAATTAAAATTAAAAATTTTTGACATGTTCCTCTGATTTTTTTTTTTTGGGGGGCACAAATCCACTTTTTTTTTTTTTTGAGACAGTCTATGTACATAACTTCAAACTCACAGAGGAAAAAACTAACAGATAAAGCTTTATCACTTAATCTGTATTCCTAGTGCTAAGACTGAAGTCTTGCACACCATGCCCAGGCTACAAGTCCACTTTACTTTAGTTTAAATCAGGAGGGGACAAGATCACAATGGCTCCTGTGCCCAACGACCTTTGCAGGAAGGTTGCTTCAGAATTTGACATGAACCTGCCACTGTTTCTGAAGGCCTCAGTTACTTTACTGGGGTCACTCTGGTTTGTTTGCTTTGCCTCCAGGAGTCACTGTCTTTTTTTTTTTTTTTTTAAGATTTATTTATTATTATACATAAGTACACTGTAGCTGTCTCCAGATGCACCAGAAGAGGACGTTAGATCTCATTATGGATGGTTGTGAGCCACTATGTGGTTGCTGGGATTTGCATTCAGGGCCTTCGGAAGAGCAGTCGGTGCTCTTAACCACTGAGCCATCTTTCCAGCCCCGTCACTGTCCTTTTTGTTTTATACACATAAGTATATCTCTTGCCTGAGCAGAACTCGGTTTCATCTCAGGCATAAACATCTTCAGTTTTAAGATTAGCTGCGTGTTCTTTGGTGCTGGAGAATTTGCTTACAGCCAGCAAAAATCACCTTGCACCACACCCTGCCAGACATATTTGTCTTTTAGAACTTCTGTTCCTAGCAGGACTCTGCAAATTCCAAGATAGCAGAAAGAGTCCTCTGATGGTCTTATGCATCATGCTGCCAAAACACTTTGGAAACCACTTATTTTATCATCCCTAATGACTATCTAAGACATTATGAAAAGTTCAAAATTTTAAATATATTTCCTTTGTTTTCCACTTAAATTTAAGGTTTTTAATTAATCCATTTAGGGTTTTTAAATTATTATTAAGATTTATTTAAGGTATATGAGCACCCTGTCACTGACACACTAGAAGAGGGCATCAGATCCAATTACAGATGGTGGTGGGCCACTGTGTGCTTGCTGGAAACTGAACTCAGGATATCTGGAAGAACCCAAATGCTCTTCCAAAGGTGATGAGTTCAAATCCCAGCAACCACATGGTGGCTTACAACCACCCGTAATGAGATCTGATGCCCTCCTCTGGTGCATCTGAAGTCAGCTATAGTGTACTTATGAATAATAATAAATGAATTCTTGGACCGGAGAGAGCAGGGACTAAGCGAGTGGGGCCAACCGCGGGCCGGAGCGAGTGGGCTGGCTGGAGCAAGTGGGGTGGACCGGAGCAAGCAGGGTTGACCGGAAAAAGAAGCTATTAAGTTTTAACCTATTATGCAAATTTAATTCAATCTTAAGCCTAAACATGAAATTAAATATGCTTCTGATAGCCTTGCATATTAGTAATACCTGCACAACAAGAACAACAAACTAGTAAAGCTCTTATCCTGAAAATGATTTCTATTATTATTCAAAGTTTCTTACCTACTGCATATAGATATTTTCTTGCTTTCTTCCGAGGTCGAACTTTAGATGTCTGCAGGAAACTACAAAACTTGTTCTCTTTGGGAGACTTGCAGACCTCACAGTACTCTTTCAAAAGTGTTTGCAGGGCAACTCGAAGATTAAAATCAGATACTCCTAAACAAGATTTTAAAAGACAATGTTAGCCAGGCATGGTGGTGCACGCCTTTAATCCCAGCACTCCAGAGGCAGAGGCAGGCGGATTTCTGAGTTCGAGGCCAGCCTGGTCTACAAAGTGAGTTCCAGGACAGCCAGGGCTATACAGAGAAACCCTGTCTCGAAAAAACAACAACCAAAAAAACAAAACAAAACAAAACAAAACAACAACAACAAAGAGGAAAATGCTTAGAACCTGTGGATAATTCAAAGTTGACACAGAAGCTATAATACTGTATCAGCTGTTCAATGACTTCTGACCCAAGTATTCGGACCTAAATTTGATCCTATCACCCATGTGAAAATTTCCATCATGGTGGCATGAGCCTGAAATCCTAGAACTGGGGAGGTGGAGACGGTAAGATCCCCGGGGCTTGTTAGCTAGCCAGTCTAGATAAATCAGTAAGCTCTAGGTTCACTGTCTTAAAACACAAGGGGAGGAACAACTGAGGAAGACCCCTCAAGTCAACCTCTAGCTTTTAAGTGCTTGAACACACACCACACACACACACACACATATATATATATACATATCTGTATATCTGTATATATATATATATATATATATATATATATATATATATATATATGCATGTGCACGTGTACACACACACACACACACACACACAGAGATCAACTAACTAGTTTGATATACAATAAAGAGTTACCTTCTATGTACTTTAAAAGCCTCTGAGATGGTAACAAGGGGAATCGAACTGGATCTAATACTTCCACCACATGTTTTCTTCTCTTTCCCAGGTCTTTCAGAATCCACTGCATTGCAGCTAAGAAGACTTGGTATTCATCTTCAATGCTAAGCTCTTCACTTCGTAAAATTTTGATCAGCTGATCTTTTGTAAGGGCCAGGAACTCTTCCCCAGTATGAACCTCCAAGAAATGGACATGAATATAATTTTCTGTAAATTCCAAAAGATCATGGCAGGCAATTTGCTCAGAGAACTGAAAGAGTCCAATGCAGTTCTGTGGATCAATTTGTCCTTTCAGAAAATCACAGCAAAGATTAACAACTTCAGTCAACTGTAACATGTCTGCTGCAACAATCAACTCCTGGACATTATTCACAGCTATGTTCACTAATCCTAGGGAAATAGAAAGAAAAAAAAACAATAAATCAAAATTAACATTTGGCTTAATATTTTACTTAACTTTAATAACTTTGGCAGAGTAGAAACTAAGAAAACACGATATATAAGAAAAATCAAAATTTAAATGACAATGATACTTAACATTTATGGAACAACTAGGCCTAGCTTGGTGGTACATGTCTTCAATCTCAGCACTCAGGGGGCAGAGACAGGAGGATCTCAGTGATCTCAAGGCCAGCCTAACCTATATAGTGAGTTCTAAGACAGCTAGTGGTGCATAATGAAGCTTTATCTCAAACAAAACAAAACAATACAACAACATTTATGGAACAACTATAATAAGCCAGACATTGTTTTAATTGCTTTATGCTCATTTAACACTCACTATACTCCTACTTAGTAGATATCAATTTTTTTATTATTGTATTAAGGAACTCACTGTGTAGACCAGGTTGAGATCTACCTGCCTCCCAAGTGCTGGGACTAAAAGCACACACCACTACCACCTGACCAAGAATTAGGAAATTTAAATAATTCTTATCAAACTGTTATGACTGACAGGCTAGAGAGAGAGTAAGCAGTTAAGAGCACTTGATGTTCTTGGAAAGACACAGAAACTATGGAAGGTCTCACAGTGACTGATATAATAACTCCAGTTCCCATGAAAATCCAAAGCCCCTTTGGCCACTGCGGGCACTGCACACATATAATGCACATACATACATATATGGAGGGAAAACTCATACCCAGAACATAAAAAATGAATATTTCTTTTAAAAAATGTTTTGAGGAGCTGGGCGTGGTGGTGCACGCCTTTAATCCCAGCACTCGGGAGGCAGGGGCAGGCAGATTTCTGAGTTCGAGGCCAGCCTGGTCTACAAAGTGAGTTCCAGGACAGCCAGGACTCAGAGAAACCCTGTCTTGAAAAACCAAAAAAAAGAAAAAAACAAAAAAACAAAAACAAAAATGTTTTGAGGGCTGGTGAGATGGCTCAGCGGGTTAGAGCACCCGACTGCTCTTCCGAAGGTGATGAGTTCAAATCCCAGCAACCGCATGGTGGCTTACAACCACCCCTAACAAGATCTGCCGCCCTCCTCTGGTGCGTCTGAAGTCAGCTACAGCATACTTATGAAGAATAATAAGAAATGAATCCTTGGACCGGAGAGACCAACCGGAGCGAGCAAGGCTGTCGGGAGGGAGCAAAGCTGAACGAAGCTGAACGGGGATGGCCGGAGCAAGCGGAGCCAATCGGAGTGAGCAGGGCCGACTGGAGCAAGTGGGGGGTTGGCTGGAAAAAACTGTTTTGAACAAATTGTATGGCTGAACAAGTTGTGGATTAGTCTGACCTTAAAGGCAACACTCTGCTTGCTTCTTGAGACTAAATTTTACTAGATAGAGCAAGCTGACTTCCAACTTTCAGTCTTTTTGTATTGTTTTGTTTTTCAAGACAGGGTTTCTCTGTGTAGCCCTGGCTGTCCTGGAACTCACTCTGTAGACCGGGCTAGCCTCGAATTTAGAAATCTACCTGCCTCTGCCTCCCAAGTGCTGGGATTAAAGGCAACCGCCACCACTGCCCGGCAACTTTCAGTCTTGTCTCTTCATTAAGGCTGCTGGGATTAAAGCAGTGCACACTACATCCAGATAAAAGTCACATTTTTCATATAGATTATATACATGTAATAAATTAACTAAAGTGTTGGGAAGGGGAACAAAGCAGGTTTACTATATTCATTTATGATATAATATCATACAATGTTAGTTTTTTTTATAAGATTTATAAAAAAAATCTTTTTTAATAAGATTTCTTTATTTATGTATATGAGTATTCTATCTGTATGTTTACCTGCATGCCAGAAGAGGGCATCAGATGTCATTATAGACAGTTGTGAACCACATGGTTCCTGGGAATTGAACTCAGGACCTCTGAGAAAGCAGTCAGTGTTCTAAACTGCAGAGCCATCTCTCTAGTTCCAATGTTAGTTTTTTTTACTATGAGGCATAAAGAAGAATCTATAGCATAGGAGGAACTACTAAATATTTGAGCTAAATACTTGAATTTCTTCCCTCAAAAACTCCATTTTCATTTTTTTTTTCTAAGATAGGGTCTCTGTAGCTGAGGATGACTTTGAATTCCTGATTTTTCTCCTTCTACCTCCCAACTGATCGGATTATAATTATATGTCACCATGCTTGGCTTCACGTTCATAGTTTAAGTAATAACTTTTGGAGGATATGAAATAGCTAATTCTATTTAAGGTAGCAGAAGCACTATAAGTCTCTTACCTAACAAACTTTTCATTCAGTCTTATACTTTTATCCCTTTTAAGGGTCTAGGGATAACCTAGAGCCTTGCACATAATAGATAATTACTCTACCACTGAGCTATACACTTAGCCTTTAATTTTTTAAATTTTATTTCTTTTTTTTTTTTTTTTTTTTTTTGGTTTTTCGAGACAGGGTTTCTCTGTGTAGCCCTGGCTGTCCTGGAACTCACTCTGTAGACCAGGCTGGCCTCGAACTCAGAAGTCTGCCTGCCTCTGCCTCCCAAGTGCTGGGATTAAAGGCGTGCGCCACCACGCCCGGCTAAATTTTATTTCTTTAGATATTGTTTTATTGTATAGCCCTGGCTGACCTGAACCTTGTTATATGGACCAGGCTGCCCTTAAACTCGAGAGACCTCCCGTCCCTGCTTCCTGAGTGCTGGGATGTGTGCACCACTCTGCCTGGTCTCCCAGCCTTTTACAATGATCACCTTACCCCTTTTATAACAATCATTGTACTAAGCTATTTGTCCCTACTTTATTTTCCTCGTTCTATTTATAAAGTTTAAGATGGCCTTAAACCCAGTGCTTGGAAGGCAGGGACCGGCAGATCTGTGTGAATTCAAGCCTAGCCTGGACTACAAAGTGAGTTGCAGGATACCCAAATCTACATAGTGAGACTCTGTTTAGAAAAACTATATATGTGTGTATACATACATACATATGCACACATATATGTACGTATATTAAAGTTTGTGTATGCATGATTTGTCTTCTCTACTCCCAATGATTTAGTCCAAATGGATGTTCAAAAAATTATTTATGAGTGAATGGGCAAAGAGATTAAAGAAACAGAAAGAATACTGAATACAAATTGAGCTTTAAAGGGCTAGAGATGTCTCAACAGTTGAAGCACTGACTGCTCTTCCAGAAGACCTGGGTTCTACTCCCAGAACCTACATGACAGCTCCTATCTGTAACTTCAGAATTGGACACCCTCGCACAGACATACATGCAGGCAAAACACCAAGGCATATAAAATAAAATAAATTAATTAATTAAAACAAACAAACAAACAAATGGAGTTTTGAAAGTGTAGGATCACATGATCCAGCGAGGAGCTACATGACAGGTGGAGGTTAGAACAGGTCATTGGGTCCCCTGGAACTAGTACTAGAGTTGGTTTTCGAGTAGGTGCTGGGAACCAAACCTGGATCTTCTGAAAGAACAGTTAATACTCTTAACCACAGAGCCATTTTTCCAGCCTCTAATACCACACATTTAAAAAACCAAAACACTTTACTGAGTCTCATAATAATTTCTCCAAGTAGTTTCTTTTTATTTTTATTTTTTACATTATCCATGTGTGTCTGTGTATACATACACATCATCACCATGTCATGCATGGAGGTCAGAGAACAGTTTCCTGGAGTCAGATCTTTTCTTCCATCCTGGGGGCTTAAGAGATTGGATTCAGGTCCTGAGGCTTGCTAGTAAGCACCTTTACCCATTGAGTCATCTCACCAGATACCTCCACATCATTTCTTAAGGAAAACATAATATATTCTTAAAACTTGACCAAATAAAGTATTTGTTTCATCTTTTCCCCCTAACTATAAGAGTAATTGAGGAGGCCCAGCCGGTGGCGCACGCCTTTAATCCCAGCACTCAGGAGGCAGAGGCAGGTGGATTTCTGAGTTCGAGGCCAGCATGGTCTACAGAGTGAGTTCCAAGACAGCCAGGGCTATACAGAGAAACCCTGTCTCAAAAAAACCAAAAAAAAAAAAAAACAGTAATTGAGGGCTGGAGAGATAGCTCCAAAGTTAAAAGCACTTGCTGTTGTATTTCCTGAGGACATGTCTTTTGTTCCCACAAACACAGTGGCTCATAAGTCTCTGTAACTCAGATTCTAGGGATCCAATGCCCTCTTATCTCCATAAGTACTACATGCAAGTACATGTATACACATGCCAACAAAACACTCGTTCACAGGCTGGCGAGATGGCTCAGTGCTAAGAGCACTGACTGCTCTTCTGAAGGTCCTGAGTTCAAATCCTAGCAACCACTTGGTAGCTCACAACCATCTGTAATGACATCTGACGCCCTCTTCTGGTGCGTCTTTAGTCAGCTACACTATACTTAACAATAAATAAATGTTTGCAGTTAGTTGACTGGAGTGAGCGATTGGAGTGGAAAAACAGAGGTCCTAAAATTCAATTCCCAACAACTACATGAAGGCTCATCTGTACATAAAATAAATAAATCTTTTTTAAAAAGCACTCACTCACATAAAAAAAATAAGCACAACTTTAAAAATAAATAAGATTACATAAGTTATTTTGGTCATGATATGTCATCACAGCAACAGAAAACCAATATATGGATATACCTGTATAAATGAAATCTAGAAGTAACTGAAAGATTCCAGCTTCAACTCCTAGAATCTGTACAACATCTTTTGAAGACTCTTTCATTCCTCCAGTAAACAAAGCTGCAAAGTACGGACTGCTGGCAGCCAGAACCAGCCGGTGGACTTGAAAGGTTTCCTTTCCCACCTGGAGCTGGACATCACAGAAATGCTGTCCACTTCTCATTTTGTTCATCTGGGCCAAGATGAGCTGGGCATGTTTATCAGAGGAGAATGAACTGTCAGCAGCCTTGGGACACTCCTCCTTGGACATGATGATCATAGATTAATGAAAGACACTGTTGCCCATTATCTGCTTCTATCCTGAGAAACAAAGCACAAAGAGCACACAACGTCTTGCTTTGTTAATACAGTTTCTCTTCACACATAGATGAAACGTTCTCTATAATTTATCTAGCATCATAGAACACACACCAAACAAATAAGAGCCACACTACATGGTAGGACTTCTAATATGCTTTTGGATAGTGGAATAAGTAGTCAATAATAAGCCAAAGGAAGCACCACAGAAGAAATGAACACTAAAAGATAAATAGCAGTAAGGTATGAAGAATGGCCAGAAAACCCTCCTTAAATAAAGAAAATGAGGTGTAAAGGCAGAAAGAAGTTCTATCACTACAGTTAGGAAGGAGACATCTTAGGCAGGATGAACTTCTAAAAATCAACAGTGACCAGCCCAAATGTCTGGTTAAAATCTTTCCATCTGTACGTTTCCTTTAACATAGAGAGCCTTTGTGGATCTTTTTTTAACCCAAGACTCTATTCCACCCTTTCCTGTTTCTCTTTCCTCTAGATTTGTTGACCACTCTAACCTTACCTATGGTATAGTCTATATCACATTCAACCACATCAATCCAAGCTCATGCACGCACACACACAGTTACTGAAAAATAGTTCCTTTATGGAAGGAACTAGCTTCTACTGCTACAGCATCAGTCTCTAACATAAATCAGCACTTCGAATGTTTGTGAAATAAATAATGAAAGGCCCGGGGTTCTGTTTTGAGATAATGGTCTCAAACTTGTGATGATCCTTCTGCCTTCCGACACTGCTGGGATGGCAGGCATGTGCCACCATATCTGCCTCAATGCTAGCTTCTTCACAAATTTATGCCAATGGTAGTTTTTGGCTTGTTTGTTTGTTTTTGTTTTTTTTAAGACATGGTACCACTATACAGCCTTGGACAGACTGGAACTCACCGTGTAGACCAAGTTGCCCTCAAATTCAAGAAGATCTATCTGCCTCTGCCTTCTGAGTATTGAGATTAAACAACCATGCCTCACTCTCAATTGTAATTTTTATGATAAGAAAAGATAATCTCTAAAGTCACAGAGAAGGAAACTACCAAAGTTTCCCCAGCATTAGTCTCGGGTTTATTTCCTTGATGCCTAGGGTTGTTCCTGCCATATTCTATTGCATAGAAGTTATCATAGCCGGGCGTGGTGGAAAGCACTTGGGAGGCAGAGGCAGGCGTTACCAGGTTGTAGAGAATGAAATGCAAGTACAGAAACTGGGACCTGAGTCTTTACAGGTTTAACAAAAACAAACATGTCGATAGTCATTTCAGAACGCTTGGGTTCTTCAAGTAGGCATGAAATAGGAGATAACAAAATTCCAATCCTTTCATTATTTCTTATTCCCCCCAAAAAGTTGAAGCTAAGCAACACGGCAACTTGCTATGAGAGATAAATTCAAGTTAGTGAAGAAACCACGAGTCCTTGTAATATCAAATCAACAGATGAAGCAGAGAAAATGTAAGATGATTAAGGTTTTGTAATTTAGGCACCAAAGAAAACCAGTAATCAAAATGACAAAACTGTTGTAAGCTCATATTTTTAAAAAAAATCAGTATATAGCATTCAGTCAAAATTATCAGGTGGATTTCTGAATTCGAGGCCAGCCTGGTCTACAAAGTGAGTTCTAGGACAGCCAGGGCTATACAGAGAAACCCTGTCTCAAAAAACCAAAAAACCAAGCAAACAAAAAAAATTATCAGTAAAAACCGTCTGGAGCTGGGTGTGGTGGTGCAGAGGCAGGCAGATCTCTTAATTTCAAACCAGCCAAGACTGCATAGTAAGACTCTGTCATAATAATAATCTGGCCGGGTGTGGTGGCACACGCCTTTAATCCCAGCACTGGGGGGGGGGGGGGGAAGAGTCAGACGGATTTCTGAGTTCGAGGCCAGCCTGGTCTACAAAGTAAGTTCCAGGACAGCCAGGGCTATACAGAGAAACCCTGTTTCGGGGAAAAACAAAACAAAACAAAACAAAACAACAACAACAAAAAAAACTATTTCCCTCTATGTGAAAATTCGACCTATAGATGTGATTATACATGGTGTGGCTGTCAGACTTGTTGTGCTCTGTATTCTCCCTGGCAGCAGATTCAGAACCCTCGTAGTGTGATTCTAGGTTACCTCCATTTGTCTCTTACTCAAGGCATTAAAGCACAGCCACCAAGTCAAATGCCTCCTGTTACAAGAAACAGTTCACTTAATGTTCACTTTGACAGTGGAGAGCCAGAATGTTGGTTGCCATTCTTCTCAGTAAATGTTGATGGTATTCCACTGCCAGTGGAGTACCTCATCCTAAACTGTGGCTTGAGAAATGACTGTTCGTACAAACATGAAAAGGGAAGACCTAGGGTTAGTGCATAGGGATCTAAGGACTATGCTTCCATACAGTTTACTGTCTGATGGAGATAATCGGAGGGACTAAAGAGGACCTATGCTTTGGTGGCCTGGAAAGTTAATTCAGTAAGGGGGCCAGAACTCCAGCTGAGCATCAAAACAACTGAGCCTCTTTGTGCTTGAGTTGGAGGCTGTAACTAGAATTCTGCCTAAACTGGTCGACACTAGAAGAAGAAAACCAACTCTGTGCTACTGACAGCGCGAGCGGGGAAGGAATTTCAGACTGGAGCCGGCAGAAGTCAGGGACAGGGTCGGGCCTTCGGTTTCCCCAGTGGGTGCTGGGAGAGCAGAGGCCAAGGCGCCGTGAGACTGGAGGAAGCTCCGGGACGCTAAAAACACTCGGACGGTCAGAGCGCCTCTGGAGGCGATAGGAGTAGAGCGGAGGAACGCTGCGTTCCAAAGCTCCAATCACTCGCTCTTCCCGGTCCGGAAAGCCGGACAGGAAGAAGTTCCCAACCCTGTGAGAAACACAGACCGTACGCAGGCCTCGCTTACCCGCCGCGTCCCTTCCCGCCGGAGCCCTCCGGTGCTCTGCGCGCGCAGGCAGGCAGCGGAGGGGGCGGGGACAGCCTGTGGTGACAGGTGACTGCCAGTGCTGAAGGCGCAGCTTCGGCGCTGATGCGGGAACCTTCTACTGCGCGTGCTCCGCTTCTGGCCCCGCCTCCCGGCAGCCACCAGCGCCGCTGCGTAAACCTGGGCAGCCGCCCGCTGGCCACGGAGGCGGGTTCTTAAAAACCTCCCCCCTGCCTTGGGCTAGTGGACTCCCCTATTCCGCTCCATGCACACCTTCAACTCTTCAGGTGTCCCAGGCCGGGTACTGATCTCAGCGTCGAGGAAAATCACGTGCACCATGCTTCTCTACCACTTTCCTTAGATCATTTCCTGAACCTCAATTTTGATACACTCCTGCCTACTTTGAAGTCAAGAATTAAAATGCCCACTTCTTTTTCAGCGTAGAGCACCATAATGTGTCCTGGTGCATTAGCAACTTCCAAGCTTTTTTTTACTCCCCCCCACACACACACACACCCATGAGACAGGGTTTTTCTGTGTAGCCCTGGCTGTCCTGAAACTCATTCTGTAGACCAGGCTGGCCTCAAATTTAGAGATACACCTGCCGCTGCCTCCCAATTCTGGGATTAAAGATGTGCACCACCATGCCCGATTAAGATTTTATTTTTTAAATGTGTGCCTCTAACCATAGGTTTGTACATGTAAAGGCTGTGCCCATGAAGGTCAGAAGATGGTGGTAATTCCCCTGATGCTGGAATTACAGGCTGGGAACAACTCAGGTCCTCCTCCAGGGAAGTGGACTCTTTGCCAGGAGTTGTGGTGCACACCTATGATCCCAGCACTGGAAAGGCAGAGACAGGAGGATTTCTGTTGTGTACCTGGCCAGTCCAGTCCACTTTGTGAGTTTCAGGATAATTGGGGCTATGTAGAGAGACCCTTTCTCAAAAGTAACAGTACTGGCTAGTTTTGTGTCAACTTGACACAGCTGGGGTTATCACAGAGAAAGGAGTTTCAGTTGGGGAAGTACCTCCATGAGATCTAGCTGTGGGGTATTTTCTCAATTAGTGATCAAGGGGGAAAGGCCCCTTGTGGGTGGGACCATCTCTGGACTGGCAGTCTTGGGTTCTATAAGAGAGCAGGCTGAGCAAGCCGCCACAGGAAGCAAGCCAATAAAGAACATCCCTCCATGGCCTCTGCATCAGCTCCTGCTTCCTGACCTGTTTGAGTTCCAGTCCTGACTTCCTTTGGTGATGAACAGCAGTATGGAAGTGTAAGCTGAATAAACCCTTTCCTCCCCAAGTGCTTCTTGGTCATGATGTTTGTGCAGGAATAGAAACCCCGACTAAGACAGTAACTTAACAAGTAGTGTGCTCTCTTAGCCACATCATCTCTCCAACCCTCAAACTTTATGTTTCTGACCCATAGTGTACAAAAATATTTTACATCAAACACATACCATGTATTTGCATATTAAGATGTATAGCTAAGACAAAAATTTCACAAGACTATGCTTACATTTACTCCACAAGTCTTCAATTTCTACTTTACATTTCATTATGAAAAAATGCAAAAAAAAAAGCTGCAGAAATCTTAGAAAAGAGTAAGAGGAATCACCTGTCTGGTGTAAGGCTCAGCAATCACTGACCAATACTGGAAGGCTAATTCCATGCCGAGCAATCACTGACCAACACTGGAAGGCTAGTTCCATGCCGAGCAATCACTGACCAATACTGGAAGGCTAGTTCCATGCCGAGCTCTGACTTTCTATTGACTAAGCTATTTTATGGGGGGAAAAAAATCCTGGGGGCTAAAGAGATGGCTCAAACGATTAAGAGCACTGGCTACTTAACCCAGGACCTGGGTTAGTTCTCAGCAGCTACACAGCAGCTCACACCTGTTCCAGAGGCTCACACAGCCTCACACAGACACACATGTAGGCAAAACACCAATGCTCATAAAATAAGAATAAAAATTTAGCCGGGCGTGGTGGCGCACGCCTTTAATCCCAGCACTCGGGAGGCAGAGGCAGGCGGATTTCTGAGTTCGAGGCCAGCCTGGTCTACAAAGTGAGTTCCAGGACAGCCAGGGCTAGACAGAGAAACCCTGTCTCAAAAAAACAAAAAACAAAAAACAAAAAACAAAAAAAAAAAAAAAAAATTTAGAGGGCTGCCGAGATGGCTCAGCGGGTCCTGAGTTCAAATCCCAGCAACCACACGTTGGCTCAAAATCACCCGTAATGAGATCTGATGCCCTCTTCTGGTGTGCTTGAAGACAGCCACAGTGTACTTATTAATAATAATAAATCTTTGGGCTGGAGTGAGCAGGGTTGACCTGAGCAAGCAGAGGTCCTAAAATTCAATTGCCAACAACCACATGAAGGCTCACAACCAACGGTACAGCTACAGTGTACTCATACACATAAAATAAATAAATAAATCTAAAAAAAATTAAAAAAAAAAACTAAGCCTTTCACCTCATAAAAGATACCAAAACATTACATTTTAGTGATACCAAGGCACTTTTGTCTAACACATTTATTTAGATATTCTAGGTTCTTAGAAAATACAACATTCCTACAATGCCTGATGAGATTCTAAAATGGTGCAGCTACTGTGTAAATTCTCTGGCAGCTCCTCAAGGGGTTAAATATAAAGTTACCATGCAATCTAATAACTGAATCCCCGCAGATATATATCCTAAAGAAATGAAAACAGATGATCATGCAAAAACTTGTTTATAAGAATGGTATAAGTTGATCACCATTATTCATAGCCACCACATGGGAATAGCTTCAATGACTATTGACTGATGAATGAATGAACTAAATGGGAACAGATGTGTGTGCATAAAACAGAGAATGATTTGACAATAAAAGATAAAATAGTGCTTTATTTACTAGAGCAAAAAAAAAAAAAAAAAAAAAAGAACTGGAACCAACCTCGAGGATCAACAGATGAATGAATAATGAAAATTTTCTATATACATAAAATGGAATGCTATTCAGCTCTAAAGAAGAAGGCTATTACAAAATTTTGCAGGAAATGGATAGATTTAGAATGTATAATATTAAGCAAAGTCACGCAATCTCAGAAAGGAATATGTTTTCCCTCATGTGCAGAATCTAGCCAATAATTTATTTTATATGTAAAAACTGTATGTAGGAGTACAGTATAAATATATAGACAAGAGAATAAAGAGACTAAGGGCCGGGCGGTGGTGGCGCACACCTTTAATCCCAGCACTCAGGAGGCAGAGGCAGGCGGATTTCTGAGTTTGAGGCCAGCCTGGTCTACAAAGTGAGTCCAGGACAGCCAGGGCTATACAGAGAAACCCTGTCTCGAAAAACCAAAAAAAAAAAAAAAAAAAAAAAAAAAAAAAAAAAAAAAAAAAAAAAAAAAAAAAAAAAAAAAAAAAAAAAAAAAAAAGAGCTATCTTGCAGAGGACCTAGGTTCAATTCTAGCATCCACACCATGCTTCACAGCCATCTGTAACCCCAGATTCAGAGGATCCAACAAGAACATACATCATGTACATACGTACATATAGACAAACCAGTCATACAAAAGTAGTGAGTAAATAAATAAAGCCTAAAACAGATGTTTAAGGCTCGGTAGGGCCCCTCCCCATCCCCTCCCTACAGCTCATATCTGTGGCTCTCTCTCCCGCCTCATTCTGCTCTGGCCTTTCTAGCTTTTTTTTTTTTTTTTTTCCCTTGTTGGTATTTTTTCCCCTGTGCTACGAGCAAGCACACTCCTGTTTTGCATCTTGCACTCTAGACTGCTCTTTTGCAATCTATCTTTTCGTTCTCTTCAGATCTTACCTTTGCAGTGAGACCATCCTGTTAATCTCATTTAAATTATAACGTCTCTCCCAGAGATATAGCCACATGTTCTCATTCAGATTTTGATTCAGGAAACTTATTGTCTTAGGGCTACTGTTTCTTCAATGGAGCACCATGACCAAAACCAAATTGGGAAAGGAAGGGTTTATTTCACTCACAGTTCCATACAGCAAGCAGTTCATCAAAGGAGGTGAGGGCAGGAACCTTGAAGCCGGAGCTAATGCAGAGTCCTTGGAGCAGTGTTGTTTACTGGTTTGCTCCCTTTGCTTGCTCAGCCTGTTTTTATTACAGAACCAAGGACCACCATCCCAGAGATGGAACCACTCACAGTGGTCTGGGCTCTCCCTCATCAACCGCTAATTAAGAAAAGGGCTGGTGAGATGGCTCAGCGGGTAAGAGCACCTGACTGCTCTTCCGAAGGTGATAAGTTCAAATCCCAGCATCCACATGGTGGCTCACAACCATCCGTAACGAGATCTGGCGCCCTCTTCTGGAGTGTCTGAAGACAGCTACAGTGTATTTACATATAATAAATAAAATAAATCTTAAAAAAAAAAAAGAAAATGCATTACAGGGACCATACGGGGGTGGCCGGGAGCGAGTGGGGCTGGCTGGAGCGAGCGGAGCTGGCGGGGTTGAGCCTTACAGGCTTGTCTACAGCCCATCTTAGGGAGACATTTTCTCAATTGAAGTTCTCTTCTCTGATGATTATAGCTTATGTCAAGTGGACATAAAACCAGGTGGTGCTTACTGTCATCTACTATATTACTTTTTACAATATTTATTTTATTATTATTATTATTATTTTAATTTTTGAGACAGGGTTCTTCTGTGTAGCCCTCGCTGTCCTGGAACTTGCTCTGTAGAGTTCAACTTGGTCTTGAACTCTCCCTCTGCTGCCTCCTGAGTGCTGAGATTAAAGGAGTGCATGGCTACCTCAGGGCAAGATTTCCAATTCTGTGTACATGTGTCTTTGTGTGGGCATGTGCGCATCCGTGCACCTGCCTACAGAAGCCACAGGCATTCGATCTACCAGAGCTGGAGTTATGAGCAATTATAAGCTGCTTGAAGTGCAGACACTAAGAACTGAACTCTGGTTCTCTGAAAGTGCAGTTTATGTCCCTGGCCGCTGAACCATTTCTTCAGTCCAGTTATTTCTCATTGATATGTTTATTGACAGTCTTCCATATCTAAGTGTGAACTCCCCATCATTTTTATATTCTACATAGTAATTTTATATTACTACATTCTTGCTGCTAGAACAGTGACTAGCTCACGAAAGATGCTCAATAGACATTACATGAATGAATGAATGAATGAACGTTTTACTCTTTCAGCCTCATGTTTAGTCTTTCTTAACTCCATCTGCCTATTATCTTCAGGAAGAAATGAGCCACGCTCCTGGCTTGATGATAATGGACTGAACCCCTGAACCTGGAAGTCAGCCCCAATTAAATGTTGTCCTTATAAGAGTTGCCTTGGTCACGTGTCTGTTCACAGCAGTAGAATCCTAAGAGACTTTCCGATTAACCTATTTTACAAAAGCTAGAGTAAAAATGTAATAATCAAAATCGAAGTTCTCTCTTCATTTTTCCTGAAATGCAATAGTTTGTGCTTGAAGTGTTAGGTCTGGAAGAAAACTTAATGGAAAAAAAAAAAAAAGCTTGCTTAAGCCAGGAAATGATAATGCATATTTGTAATCTTAGCACTTGAGAAGCACAAAGGCAGAAAGTGCTCCCAATCAGTGAGTTCTTGCTCCAGCAACATTAAAGTAATAATGTCTTTTAAAAATATAAAACAAAACCAAAATAATCATACATAAAAGAGCTTGCTTTCAAGTTTGGATGGAAATTTGCGATAGAACTATCAGATATAGAGGTGGAGACGGAGGAGCAAAATTGTTTGAAATAGCCAAAAAATGTGTAACCCTGAAATGCAGAGAGGAAATGAAATAATGAAGTGGTGTCCTAGAGAAAAAAGCTTAAGAAAAGGAACAGTCAGCAAATTATACACAGTACATACTGTTTGTTTTGGATGCTCTGCAGAGTCATTGTGTGTACTTACTGGAGAAGCGATGGCAATAAAGAGCCCAGAGAAGGAGCTCATTTGCACGTCAGAGCAGAGCTGGATGCACAGTTCATAGTCCACCCTGTCTTTACTTTCCTGATACCTCAGCCCTCCCTGAACCAGCCTGGATAGAGAAGGCTGGTTTTGACCTTTATGGTCATAGTTTCATTTTGGTTAACAGGAGAGAGGTGAATGTTGGCTGGCTATTTTGTGCTCTGGATTATATTTCCTCTACAAGTCAGTTCCAGTACTTCTAGGAAATTGGGCTTTGTCAGAAAACCCACTCCAAACAGGATATTTTTCCAAATGAGCCCTTTTCTCCCCACAAGTGCTTTCCAAAGACAAACAAGTTCAACTGCATGAACATTGATTCTCAGCCTCGGCTACCTACTAGGATCACGTGATTATAGTTGTGTAGAGTGGGACACGCTCTATTATTTATGGTCTAAAACACTTTCCAGGTGACTCTAATATTTTTTTCAGCTAAGGACAAAAACAACTGTCCTAAACACACTGGACATGAAGCATGAAGGATTTTGGTAGTAAGAAGGGAAAAGTATACACACAGCAGACTCTAGGCTCATCTGATTTATTCCACACCCCATCAATAAGATATGTTAAATGCCATCCAAATTTACATCTGTATTTATTTTGTGTAAGTCAGGCATAAAAAACTATAAAATGAAAATTATATATTAACAATATATTTTATTTTTTAAAATTATACTTGTGTGGTTTGTGTGTGTGTGCACATGTGGAGGATGGTCCTCATATCACAGCATGTGTAATCAGCCTTTGGAGTACCTTATCTCCTTCTACTAGTGGATCTCAGATGAAACAAAGGTCATCAGGTTTGATAGCAAGCACCTTTATCCACCAAGGCGACCCATAAACAATATATATTTTTTTGATTTATAAAAAAATGTTTATTAAAAAAAAAATGTTTATTGCTGTGACATCCACCAGAAGCTGTCAAGGAGCCCATTGCTGGGCCAGGCAGCCAGTGGATGGGCTGAATGCCAGTCTCAAGAGCCAAATAGCCAACAATATTTTTAAATAGTTCTATAATATATAGATAGATAGATAGATAAGATATTAAACTAACTACTTTTTTTTGCTTCTGTAACTTGCTTATGCAGATACCCAAAGATTGATTTGAGTTGCTATAAATGTTTAACTTGGCAAAACTGAAAAGTTTTAATTTGTTTGCATAGACATTGAAGGTCTTCACATGGTTTTTCCCTTTAAAAGTCCTTCCCTTTAATACCCCTTCGTGGCATTCTCAAATTTGACTCAGAGATTATTCATCCTGCTAGCAGCTAATCAATAAATCTTCTAACTATAATTGGATTGAGTCTATGGTCTTTTCCCAGGGGTCACACATTCCATAACACAAGGTGGATTGAATTTTCTTTATTTAAGATTTATTTTATTTTATTTTATTTTATGCATATTACTGTTTTACCTGCATGTATGACTTTGTGCCGCATGCATGTTTGTGCATCAGGTGAGTACTTGGTGTCATAAAAGGCATTGGGTCCTGTGGAACTGGGTTAAGATAGATGTGAACCACTATGTGGGTGCTGGGAATTGAACCCAGGTCCTTTGCAAGAGCAATGAGTGCTCTTAACAGCTGAACCATCTCTCCATGAATTGAATTTTCAAGGCCAAGTACCAGAGAGGAGAAAACAACCTGGAGAAGACAGATGGACAGGAGAGCGCTTTGGAGAGCTGCAGACAGTTTCTCTCATACTGTAAGTACAGTAGTGTGTGAGGACACAATGGAAGCCTTGGGAAAACATGTGCAAAACTGTTGACTTAACATGAGCCAGAAACACTTCATAATTCCAAATGGATGAGTAAAACACCAGACAATACTTGGTACTTTTTCATAGAGCTGTTAATAATATAGCAAAATTAGCTTTAGACTAAAAAAAATCCTTTTAGTTTCACTTAACAAAGCTCAAAAACAATCCTTGGACTATCAAACAGTTTCCTAGAATGAGAGTATTTATAGGCTTCCAAAAATATCCCAAAGTACAATTGGAGACGTATGATAGCCAGTCAAACATGATCAGATGGGATCTAGAGAGACGGTTCAGTGGTTTAGAGCACTGGCTGCTCTTCCAGAGGGCCCAGGTTCAGTTTCTAGTGTCCATATGGTGGCTATGACTACCCATAACTCCAGTTCCAGGAGATCTGACACCATCTCTGACAGAAGGCTAAGGATGTGGCTCAGTGGTAGAGAGCACTTGTCTAGCATGCAATATACCTAACTCTCCTGCAAGGTGAAAATAAGCAAAGAGATTATCAAAACTGACTCCTAAAAACTGGTGCCAATCCCCGCACTTGGGAGGCAGAGGCAGGTGGATTTCTGAGTTCGAGACCAGCCTGGTCTACAGAGTGAGTTCCAGGACAGCCAAGGCTATACAGAGAAACCCTATCTAAAAGAAAAAAAACAAAAAACTCACACACAAAACAAACAAAAAACCCCCACAAAAACAAAATAAATAAAAAAATAAATAAATCAAAAGCAGAAAACTATCTGGGAAACCCTCAACTGTCAACTAAATAGCACATTTTCAAACTACACATGGTTTAATGCAGAATTATATAAGAAATTAGAAAATAGTTTTATGGCTGGGCATGGTGGCGCATGCCTTTAATCCCAGCACTTGGGAGGCAGAGGCAGGCAGATTTCTGAGTTCGAGGCCAGCCTGGTCTACAGAGTGAGTTCCAGGACAGCCAGGGCTATACAGAGAAACTCTGTCTTGAAAAAAAAAAAAAAAAAAGAAAGAAAACTTGAACACTTAGGGCTGTGCCAGTGGCTCAGGGATTAAGAGCACTTGCTGTTCTTGTGCAGGACCTATAATTTATGTGTTAGCTCACATGGTGTATTGGCTGGTTTTGTGTGTCAACTTGACACAAGCTAGACTCAACAGAGAGGAAGGAGCCTCCCTTGAGGCTCCATGAGATCCAGCTGTAAGGCATTTTCTCAATTAGTGATCAAGGGGGGAGGAAAGGAGCCCATTGTGGGTGGAGCCATCCCTGGGCTGGTGATCCTGGGTTCTATAAGAAAGCAGGCCAAGCAAGCCAGTAAGCAGTATTTTTCCATGGCTTCTGTATCAGCCCCTGCCTTAGGTTCCTGCCCTACTTGAATCCTTTGATGACGAACTGCCATGTGGAAATGTAAGCTAAACAAACCCTTTCCTTTCCAAGTTGCTTTGGTCATGGTGTTTTATCACCTCAATGGTAAAACTGCGACACATGAGATCTTATGCCTTTTTATGACCTTTGTAGAAACCAGGCACACACATTGTGCACATATAAGTGCAGGCAAAAATGCTAACACACATAAAATGAAGATAATATATAAAATTTAAAAAATATCAATTGTAATTGTAATCTTTACTTAAAAACAAACAAAAACCTAAAGCTCATTGTATATATATATATATATATATATATATATATATATATATATATATATATGTAAGATCCAGGCAAAAGCTTATAGTACTAAATGTGTAGGTTAGTTAAGAGGAAAAAGTCTCACATCAATGGTCTAGACTTTTATCTTGAGAAAACAGGGAGCCAGATAGTGGTGGCACACATTTTTTTTTTTTTTCGAGACAGGGTTTCTCTGTATAGCCCTGGCTGTCCTGGAACTCACTTTGTAGACCAGGCTGGCCTTGAACTCAGAAATCCGCCTGCCTCTGCCTCCCATGTGCTGGGATTAAAGGCGTGCGCCACCACCGCCCGGCGGTGGCACACATTTTTAATCCTAGCACTTTGGAGGCAGAGACAGGTGGATCTCTGTTGAGTTTGAAGCCAGCCTGGTCTACAGAGTGAGTTCCAGGACAGCCAGGGCTACACAGAGAAACTCTGTCTCAGAAAACAAACAAGGAAATACAAAATTAAGGAGTGGAGGAGCTGGGCATGATGGTATGCACCTATAGACTCATAGCTATTCAGGAGCTGACGCAGAGAAATTACCTGGGACTAGGAGTTTGGAACCAGCATGAGAAACATAGTGAGACCCTATTTCTTAAACTTAAAAAAAATTAGTATATGGGGGGTGGGAGGGGAGCATCAACACTTTGCACATGCCATGGTGTACGTGCAGTGGTCTGAGGGCAATTCTGTGGGGTTCATTCTCCCCTTCCACCTTTCCATACTTCTAAAGATTAAACTCAGTTCTGCCAGACTTGTGCAAAAAGTACCTGCACTCGCTGACTCATCTCACTCGTCCCAAGACTTTATTTCTTTAAAAAAAAAAAGAAAAAGAAAAAGGAGAAGAAAAAAAGAAAGAAAAGAAAAGGAAAGAAAAGAAAGAAAAAGAAAAGGGAGGAGAAGGTGGCTGGGGATTGCTTAGTTGATAGTGGGCTTGCCTTTTGTGCATGAGGCCTTAGGTTTGATCACAATGCTACAAGACAAACAAACAAAGGAACAAAAGCCCCAAAGGGCTGGAGAGATGACTCAGTAGTTAATACTGCTCTTACAAGAAGACCCAAGTTTGTTTCCTGTAAATTTTTCTTAACCTACTTTAATGAGGGCTCAACCTTTCCTCCAGCCCATTACTCTCCAGAGGTAGTGGGAAAGAGGGATTATTAGGATACAGGAGAAAGGGACCTGTTTATAAATAGTTCTTTGGGGCTATTCCAATCTTCATTGTTCTCAGTCCAGCAAACACCAAACATGAATCAGCAGCCACAGTCCAGCTCACTCAGCAGACAGCACACAGGAATCAGCAAGGGTAATTTAATCCAGATGAAACTTGGAAACTCACCAACAGCCCAAGTACACCTTGGAAGTGGTAAGAAGTTGCAGGAACCTCCCAAGAATTTCTTTGCCAAGTTTCTATCAAGTCACCACCAGCGAAGCTCAGCAAAGAAATGTTAAGTGGACCAATACACGTGTGTCATCACCAAAGAATAGTGAAGTGAAGCAAAGCAAAGCAATGCTTGAGGTCCCACTGTCTGTGGGGTCATATTTACAGTCCTTCTAAATATCATTCCTCCTTTCACATGTCTGTTATCACAAAACATCCTTTCACCTGTGTCTGCTTCAGGAAAGCATTCTTTTATGTGTCTGCTCTAGTAGAACATCCTTTGGCCTGAGTGCCCAAGCAAAACATTATTGGACATAACTGACTTTCCAAAGAAACCAGAAGTTTCCACTTAAGGTTCCTAGCACACAGCCACCTATAAGTCTAGCTCCTGAGGATCCAACATCATTTTCAGGACTTTTTAGGCACTGTACTGATATGAATAAATACCCCCACACACCATATATATACACATAATTAAGAACAAGTATAAAATATATCACAGATTTCATGTGTCACCACCCCTGGTTTTGTTGTGGTTCCATTGTGCCTAAGTTGCTTAGTATTTGTGGAAACATATGGGGCTCTGCTGGGTCACTCTAGTCATCCTGGTGGTAGTAGTGGTGGTGGTGGTGGTGATGATGTGGTAGTGGTGGTGATGATGTGGTGGTGGAGGTGCTGGTGCTGCTGGTGGTGATGGTGGTGGTAGAGATAGCTTTTGCCTTCTCCTCTTCTTCATCCTCCTCCTCCCCTCTCCTCCTTCCTCCCCCTTCCTCCCCTACCTCTCTCTATAGATAGATAGATATCCCTGGGACCAATGGAAAGAGAGAACTTAGCAGCCAGCACTCCTAACCAGTGAGCCATTCCTATAGCCCCACCCTGGCTTCTTTAGGTCACTTCTCTCAGGCCATTCATATTGTATCCAGAGATCTTGATCTTTCTATTGCTCTTATAACTTGCTGGGGTCATGTGAAACTCTGGGACTTTCTATAATCATATGACTTTTCCATGCTACTCTAGGGAACAGTAGAATCTTGTTACTTCCTCCCTGGTCACCCTGGGACTAGGGTGTGCAGAGGCCACAGGCTTGTTTACCCATGGACACCACCAAAACATCTATTGGGCTTGCTGCCTTTTGTATCCTCTATCTAGAAGGATGCCAAGGTTCACATTGTAGTTGGACTCTCTCCAGAACTGAAGGCTCATAACCACACCCCATCAACCAAGCCTGGACTCAGTCCATCTTCCTTGCTTCCCTTCAACCCTTTTCTACTTCCCATACACGAAGCTAGTCTTAGGCACAGAAAGCTCCTTTTCTGTCATGCTTACTTGCAGTCCAAAGTTTTAACTCTGAGAGGCCCAGACAGATATTTTTTAGTATGCCATGTCATTTCTGTCCAGATTCGTATGTGAAGCTATGAGTTCTCTGAACTGTAGGAGAAAAAAAGGGGTGGGGGAAGGAGGGACTGAAACGCAAAGGAATTGTTTAATTCACTTATTCTTCTGAAAATTAGGCTAGATATTATATATTATAATCTAAGAATCTTCTGGAAGAAAATTGGTATTTTCATAATTAGGGACAGAGGACGTGTAGGACTTGCTGGGATGAGGGAATCAGTACTCAATTCTGATGGAGAGTCCTACGGTCACTTCTGCCTTCACTGTCTGAGCTGAAGTGAACCAGGGCTGACAGCATACATATAGCAAGATTCTTCACATATCTGAAGCTTTCTGCTTATAACTCTTTGCTTTCCCAGCTCATATAAATATTCCTGGGCAAGCTTCCAGGAAAAAAGAGAATTGTGTGTCTGAGTTGAGGACCCAACTTAAGGACAACTAAATTCTTGGACTTAACTGAAAGAGAATCTTGTTTTTCTAGAGGACCCCATGTGTTTCCACAGAGGGAGCAATGAAAAGACCAATGCAGGGAAGGAAACAAACGAAACAGATCTTTCCAGCTCTGGAGACACATATTTAAATTTCAGTTTCAGCTGTGTCACCAACCAGTTACATAAACACAGGAAAACACTTAACCTTTTATGTATCGTTTTATCTATCTGTAAATAGAGCATCGTCCCCAAGGAGCCTACAGAAGGTTCATAAGGGATAATAGGGCTGCCAAGATGGGTCAGTGGGTAAAGACACCTATCACCAAGCCTGATGACCTGGGTTTAATCCCTGGGACCCATACAATGGGAAGAGAGAACTAACTTACTTCTGGAACCTGTCCTCTGATCTCCACATGCACACCATGACTCATGTGTGACCCCCCTCATAAATAAATACATGTAAAAAAAATTAGAAAGGAAAATGCGATAACGCAGTTAAAGGACCTCAAGCTGTTTGTCCCTGTGTAAATACACTGCATTGTTACTGGGAGTGTGATTGTTTCCTGTATGGCCAAATAGGCTAATGGATTTCCTGCATGGTGAGCATGCATCTGCTCAGGCTCTAGCTGCTGTGGGGGTCCCTGGCCAGCCAAGCTCAGTTTCCTCCTTCATGCAAATGGTTTATTCTGTGATTTGGCATTGCTTCAGCTTGAACTGGCATTGGACAGATGCCATCCAGGAAGTGCTGCCTAGCTGACTGGAGTCTTTTGAGATAAGGCGTTGGAAAATATTATCTGGATCCTGTACATCATAGATAAGGGCTTTGGTGCTCTTGGCCTTTAGCTCCTGCTTTTATGGTGCCTCATTCTGTCCTGTCCTCACCTATCACTGTTTTCTCTGCTTATGCTTATAAATGTGCTCTTACCCGCTGGCCCAGGGCTTGGGCCTCTTCCTATGCTGTTCTTCACCAATTTAACCCAATCATCTATTTAGACATTTCCCTAGTCTCTATTTAGCTGGCCACAAGTCCTGTTGGGTAATTTGTCTTTGTAACTTCTGCCCAATCTAAAACCAGGAGATTGATAGTGACTACAGAGGAAGATGGGGGTAATAATGGTATCAGGCCATCACATATGTACTGATTCTCATGCCCTAAGAAATTCACACTACTCACACATGTCACACACGTGTATCAAAGATATATATATATATATATATATATATATATATATATATATATATATATATATATAGACATGTACATAGACATAATCACATAAACTGATGTATACTCCTGTATCCACAGATACACATACATACCTGTGGTCAGAAGGTCTCACCCAAGGAGAAGATAAAGTGATGATTGTCTCTGATTCATTTTTGTTCCCCAAAGTCTGAGACAGACCAGAAAGAATTTTCTACAGGAAAATCTTTGTCATTTAAGGGACACAACCTCTGTCTTTGTTGCCTCCTTGAATGGTCTGAGATCACAAAAGTAAAAGAAAAAAAAGGCCTTTTATTGAATGTCTCTGCACTATATTGCCTTATCCCCTTGTTATATGCTACTTCAAGTCTTCACCAAGCTCTGCACACTGAGAACATTCTTGTCCTTACTGAATTGTAAGACTACCTTAATATGAAATTCTAATCGCTGAGATGTTTAGTCTCCATCTGCTCTTCCAGGACTCCAGTCTTTCTCAGCTATACCAGATACTCTGGGGTATCTCTCAGCTATTAGTTACTATTGTGTCCCTTGACTAAATTCCTGACAGAAACATGATGGGGGAAGAATTTATTTTAGATCACAATTTTATAGGTGACGGTCTGTCATGGAAAGGAGGGGCAGGGTGGAGTAGAGCAGTTCAAATTGATGCAGCTGAGAAGTCAAGAAAAGGCATGTAGGAAGGGGTCAAGATTGGGGAGAAGTTACAACAGCAAATTACCCAACAGCTTTCAAGGATGTGCCCTGCCCCCATGACCGAATTCCTCCAACTAGGACCTACTCCTATGTTTTTCCATCTTCCTATTACCAGAAGTTTTAGGATATAAGCCTGAACTCTGGCAGCCCTAGTAAGCTAAGCTTGACCATCCATTCTTAATATACCAACTAAAGAGACAACAGAGAAAACTAGAGGAAGGAGGCTTATTCAGTATGGCCACGTTGGGAAGTGAACAAGTAAGGAGGTCCAGTTTCTCAAGTCCATCCTCAGGGTTTGGATGTTAAATTTAGGTTTATAGAAAGGCAAGATGTATGCTTCCCCTAGGAGTCCTGGTCAGTAGTGGTTCCGGGTTTATTAATGCATCACCATCTCTACTCCAGTCTGTCCCACATGGCAGTCTCACAAGTTGTCAAACATGGTGAAATCTCTTCCTGGAAGACAAGTTCCTTCCTCTGGCTAGCACCAGGGTTTACTGGAGCCCCAGTGTTTCCCCAAAATCACAAATATTTCTTTAATTTTCTTTCCCTCTTTCCCTCTTTTTTCTTCTTTACTTTCTTCCTTTTCTTTCCATCTTTTTCCACCCTTCCTTCCTCCTTTCTTCCTCCTTCCTTCTTCTTTCTTATTCATCTTTCTCTATATGTTTTTTTTTTTTTTTGAGACAAGGTCTCACATATGTTGTGGATGGCCCTGGTGCTGTTGTATTTTGATGTTAATTCCATTTTCCCAGCAGGGGTTGTCTGGACTGAGGAATGAGTCACATACTTAGATGACTTTTTGTGAACCATCCTCTAACAAATAAAGGAATCAATCACTGGGCAAGTAGGCGGAACTTCCAGGTTGGACAGAGGTAAAGAGGAAGCAGGAGAGAGTTAGTGGCTTTTTGGACAGGGATAGTGTAAGATTTGATGTAGTTGCTAGTGTCTCCCAATTTCAATGGTAGATCCACCAGAATTTGCAGCCAGAGGATTTAGATTTTATGTGGTTTACAAGATTAGGATTCTAGTTGTTGTCCCCAGAGATAGAATTGCCATTGTTTTTGAACTAAGTCTGTGTGGCGTTTTCCTTCACGCGGTGGTTTGACTGGGTTCAAGAGAAAAAGGTATGGTGGCAAAGCATGGGTTTGCCAGTTGTGCACCACAAAGGTCATGAGGGATTTGAAGCTGGGTGGAGAGATTTTGGAGCTCTGAGTCAGAGAGTCTCTACAAGATAAGAACTGGCTGGTGAGATCACCAGGGCTGAGAGTAGCTGGGTGTAGTGTAGGAATCTTGGAGTTCTTTTTAATATTTCCCACAATACACATAACACAGGCTGGTTTGGAACCTACTGGACTTCTGGTCGTCCTGTTTCTACCTCCTGAGTGATGTGATTATAGATGTGAACTGCCATGCCTGCTCTTTTCTGTGCTAGAAACCAAACCAGGGTTTCATACACATTAGGAACACTATCAACTAAGCTACTCCTTGACCCCATGACAGTCCATTTCTGACCTTTCTTTTTTACTCCCTCCCTCCCTCCCAATCTTAATCCTCTTAATAAACTACTTGCTTTTGGATTTTTGTTTCAGGGTCTATTTCTAGGGAGTCCAGATGAAAGAATACACTTTCCAGAGAGAAACTGATCCCTGTGGTATACATAGGACTGAGTTCATGATACACCCCTCCCATCTACCACTCTTGTTTCCTTCCAGGAACATCTTCCTGTGTGTTAACTTATATATAAAGAACACAGATCAGCCCATTGATGTACCCATAATCCAGACTCTGAATTCAATTCAGCCTTCTGAGACATCCTGTTACATCCACCAGAGGAGGGAACTGAGGATTAAGAAGGGAATTGTCTAGCTTTGTTGAAGTTTGCTACATGTGATCTTGGTTGGGACCCAAGGGGCTCTCTATATAGTTGTTTCTGGATAGGCATTTACATGTGTGTGAGAGATGGGCTATGGTGGCATGTTGTTATTGATACCAGTAATGTGGTGACTTAAGACTAGATAAAAGAGAAAATAAAGATACAGTGTGTTCTGAAAAAAAAAAAAAAAAAAAAAGACTGGGGCTTTAGAGCCGGGCGTGGTGTCGCATGCCTTTGATCCCAGCACTCGGGAGGCAGAGGCAGGCAGATTTCTGAGTTCGAGGCCAGCCTGGTCTACAGAGTGAGTTTCAGGACAGCCAGGGCTAGACAGAGAAACCCTGTCTTGAAAAACCCTAAAAAAAAAAAAAAAAGACTGGGGCTTTAAGAAAACTTTTCTAAAGTTGGGCTACCTAACATTTACTCTTGCAAATTATTATTATTATTATTATTTCTTTTTTGGTTTTTCAAGTCAGGGTTTCTCTGTATAGCAATGGCTGTTCTGGAACTCACGCTGTAGACCAGGCTGGCCTCGAACTCAGAAATCCGCCTGACCCTGCCTCCCAAGTGCTGGGATCAAAGGTGTGCACCACCACGCCTGGCTCATCATGCATTTTATTTTGAATTAATTTTTGGTTTTGCACATTCAGAAACCCTTTAACATTACCAAAAATTTGTGCAACTCCAGTTATGCCTGACTTACAGTTTAAGAGGCTGGGAAGTAGGGACTTAAGTTTATTACAAGCAATATACTCAGGGAGAAAAATTATATTGGAACACTTGCCTTGGGCTGGTACTGTAGGTTATTTAGTAAGCTACTTGATTAGCATGCATAAAGCTTGAGACCTCTATCCCCAACACCTCATGAACTGAGCATAGTGGTTTAGGCCTGTAATTGTAACACTTGGGATGTAAAGGCTAAGGGCTAGAAGTTCAAGGGCAGCATTGACTAAAGCCCCTGTCTCAAAACCAAACCAAACCTCCTTCTCATAGATGGCAGTCTGTTCTTTTAGGTATGAACATATACTTCCATTCTATCTCAAAGCTACTTCCACAAAGTACCAGAGCATTGTTTGTCCTCTTCCAACCTGCTTGAGGATGTGCTGCAGTTTTCCTCTCCTGAACACTGGGATTCCAGTTCTACTAAAGCATCTGTCAAGCTAGGCATAACGAAACGGCACAGGCCTGTAATCCCAACACTCAGAAGGATGATGCAGAAGATGGCAACTTTGAGGCCAGCACAGACTCATAGCAAGTTTGAGGCTAGCCTAGGTTATATGGTGAGACCTTGTCTCAAAACCAACAAATCTACTGAGTCAATAAAGAACATGATTCAATTCATCTTAACCAATAGAAATGTCCTCTATGAAACTGAGACGTGCCACTACAACTGTCTGCTTTTCTTGAGGAACATCCTTCTTGCCAGCTATGTACGTAGTGGCCTGAGTAAAGTGGTGATTATCTGAACACTCTTGTCCATTCTGCCTTCGAGTTACTCCCAAGCTTTCAGGAAGGTTGTTTTTTAACATGAGGGAGTAGTGGCGCACGCCTTTAATCCCAGCACTTGGGAGGCAGAGGCAGGCAGATTTCTGAGTTCCAGGCCAGCCTGGTCTACAGAGTGAGTTCCAGGACAGCCAGGGCTACACAGAGAAACCCTGTCTCGAAAAACCAAAAAATAAATAAATAAATAAATAAATAATAATAATAACATGAGGGGATTACTGAATAATCTTGTTTACTCTTAATTTTTTTAAATGCACTTCTTTTTGTATGTAGGGATATATAAAACAATTATGTTTAACTGGAGGTCAGAGGGCAACTTGCTGGAGTTGTTTCTCTTCTTCTACCATCTGGGAGTCAGGGATTGGACTCAGGCTGTCAGTGCTGGTGGCTCGTGCCTTAACCCACTGAGCCATCTAAAAACCCATCTGGAAAAAAAAAAAAAAAAACAGGCTTTTTTTTTTTTTTTTTTTTTTTTTTGGTATAATTGATTCTCTCTTCCTCTCTCCCACCCCTCCCTCCCTCTCTCCTCTCCTTCTTCTCCCCCCTCCACTGCCCCCCACCGTGTGTGTGTGTGTGTGTGTGTGTGTGTGTGTTTGTGTGTGATTTTTCTCTCCTCCCATTCCCATTTGCAGCTTGCTGGGCTTGCTAGGCAAGTGTTCTAACACTGAGGCAAATCCCTAACCCTTTATTTTTGTCTCCTGTTGTAAGATTTAGATGTGCTAGCCGGTGGCGCACGCCTTTAATCCCAGCACTCGGGAGGCAGAGGCAGGCAGATTTCTGAGTTTGAGGCCAGCCTGGTCTACAGAGTGAGCTCCAGGACAGCCAGGGCTATACAGAGAAACCCTGTCTCAGAAAAACCAAAAAAAAAAAAAAAAAAAAGATTTAGATGTGTTGAAGGCTTTAGTTTTGAGGACTGGGTGGTTAACTAGTTGCATCTGTACATGGTAATACAGAGAAATCCTGTTCAGGCTTGTGAATTCACCCTGAGTCCTAGGAATGTCTACACAACACTGAACCTCTGTTTCAAAGCACCTAAGACCTCTTACGTCTCACCAACTTTTATTATTCATATAGCACCACAGTAGTTAGGGAGCAGATTACTCTAGCCAGGAGAAATCAATTTTACAACTTTGTCTGGAAACACAACAGAGATAAAGAAGCCCAGGGGGACCTATTTGGTTTTACTAAGTAGCCATACTTGTCAGAGGCACCCCCGAGCAGCTGGCCTGCAGCCTACTGTGTTATTACTGCTGTTGCTAAGTTATGGAGATAAACTGTCAGCTGTACAGTTACTGGAGTCAGAACCATTCAGCCTCAGGCTAAAGTGGAGGCTAAACACATAGGTACACACGTGTTAAATTACATATAAAGAACACTTAGAAAAATCTTCTTTTCCAAGCCCCAGGAGATGAGGTAGGTCTAGGTATTTGTTTGATTAAGAAAAGTATTCTGTCTTTTTCGTGTAACCAAATTTAGAAAGGATTACATCACTACAGTACGATGCCCTGTCACCTGGTTTACAAATCAGAAGTCTCCAGAGAAACAGAGGGTAAAACACTTACTAACCAAGCCTGATAACTTGAGGGCCACCCCTAGAATCCATTGTAGGAGAGAAGTGACTTCTGAAAAATTATCCTTTGACATCCACAAATGTGTGTGCACGTGTGCATGTGTGTATGTATGTATGTATAGATAGGGTCTTGCTCTGTGGCTCTGGCTGGCTTGGAACTCATATAAATCAGGTTTATAAGTGTGCCTCAAACTCAGAAATCCACTTGCCTCTGTTTGTTGAGTGCTGAATTTTAATTCATGTGCCACCCCAATTGGCAATAAGTTTGTTTTTAAAAGTAAATGGTGAGCTGGAGAGATGGATCAGTGGTTAAGAGCACTTGCTGCTCTTGCAAAGGACCTAGCTTCAGTTCCCAGCATCACAATGTCTCAAATATGCTTTGACATGTGGCCACCCTGCCCACCCTAGATTCTCTCTCCTATATAATAAATAAATGCTTTCTAAAAAGTGATGGAGAAAATGCCTAGAAGAGAAATTTGTGTGAAGGACCAAGTAATTTTTTTGTGTATGTGAAGAGAAGTTAAAAGGAAGTGGTCACATAAATGGAGTGTGACTGTGTTTTGTCTCCAAACAATCCCAGTTGCTTGGGACCGATGACTCTGCCTGGGCTTGATACTTCCTGTCTGCCCTAACATCAGTTCTCAAGATCTAGTAAGAGAAACAGATTTACCTAGATTTGCTGGCTGTCCTTTCTGCTGGTCTCTTCCTTTTCTTTTTGTTTTAAAATGGTAATCTCTCAGTGTTTCATGAGCTAGCCTAAATTTTGGTCTTGAAGGATTTTCCTGCCTCAGTCTCCCAAGTGATTGTGTTCACATGGATATACCATCAAATCCAGAAACATTATTATTGTTGTTGTTAGCTTACACAGCTGTAGGGACTGAACCTAGGGTCCCATGAATGCTAGACAAATGCTTTTCCCTTAGTGTGAAAGTGGCAGCTGCTTCTTCCCCCTCCCCTCCCCTTCTCCCTTCCCTTCTCTCCCCCTTCTCTTCCCCTCCCCTCCCCCCCTCCTCCTCTTCCTCTTCCTCCTCTGCTTCTGCGTCTTCCTTTCCCCCTCCTCTTCTTATTTTCTTAACACTATTTTTCAGGAGGAGGCCAGTCATGTGCCATCCATACATATTTGGAAGTCAGAAGTCACCTTGCAGGATTCAGGTCTGTTCTTCAACCACTGTGGGCTCTGGAGATCAAACCCAGGTTGTTGGGTTTGGTGCCTTTACCTGTTGAGCCATTTCACTGATAAGAAAATGTGCTTTTTCCCTGTTGTTTCTGAGAGAATGTAAGCCTGGGGATCTTGACTTCTCTCTTTCCCATAGGCAGAGGAAAACAAACAAACAAACA
Organism: Mus minutoides; assembly: GCA_902729485.2. Classification (NCBI taxonomy): domain Eukaryota; kingdom Metazoa; phylum Chordata; class Mammalia; order Rodentia; family Muridae; genus Mus; species Mus minutoides. The sequence goes on along the minus strand of LR753503.1, from coordinate 258,908 downwards.
AACAAGCAAACAAAACAAACAAACAAAAACCTGGGTGAGTGGAAGATTAAGGAACAACATAAATGCCCAGCATTTTCTGGCGCTTAGAAAAGGATAGCTGTCCCTTTATTTGTTCTTCAGACAAATAGTCTTTCTTCGGATCCTCTTTCCATCTGGAGGGCGCCTGCAGAGTCATCTGAGGGGGTCTGGGCAGTGCTGGCTGTAGAAGCTTTGTAGACTGTTACAACACTAAGCACAGGGGACAAGCAAGACAGAGACAGTCTCTGTCCTCAGGGTGTTGACACTTGGCTGCAGTGGGGTTCGTTTTGAACAAAAGCACAGTGACAGCACAGCATACCAAATGCAGTGATGAAATTCTGCACTGCAGCCTGTGGACTGGGTGGGTGGGCTTTCATGGAGAGATTCATGACAGGAGAATGAACGTTTGGACTAAGTTCACACTGTCAGTAGAGATAGGTTCTCCAGGCAACCGGTGATTCTAGGAATCTAGATAAGAACAGCTTCTGTACTGCAGGATAGAACAGCTACATTCTAGACTCCTCCTAATGGCAAATAGAGTTAGGAGATCAGGACACATACAGCCATGTCTCCTGGGAAAGACTGGAAATGAAGGTGTCAGGATGGGGTGTGGAACCAGACAAGAGCCAGCGATGGCTGGAGAGCGTGTTTGGGCACCCTGGGAGAAATACTAATGTATGCACAGCAGTTCCACTGACAGTGTCCAGTTGTTTGTCCTATCAAAAAGCCAAATTCCTCAGCTGTAGTGGGTATTCCAGGTTTTCAACTTGGAATCCAGAATTGGAGGGCTCACCTATGATCCAGATCTTAAGGTTGGAATACACAAGTTTCTGACCTGGACCTTGGCATGGAGATCTTGAGACATGGTGTCCATGAAAAACTTAAGCCCAGGCCAGGTAGTACATGTCTTTAATCCCAGGGAGACAAGGGGATCTCTGAGTTTAAGTTCAGCTTGCAACAAAGCAAGTCACAGATCCAGATGTGGTGGTACACACTTTTAAATTGGGCCACACCTTCTGCTGGAGACTTATATAAGGACGTTGGGAGAAGGAAGATTCACTCTTCTTCACCCGCTTGCATTTACTTGCCAGCACATCTGTTGGAATCTACTTCTACAGGAGACCAGCTGAAACAACTAGCCTTGTGGGACTGAGCACATACTAGATTCTTGCATTTCCTATCCACAGCTGACCATTATTGGGTTAGTTGGACTACAGACTGTAAGTCATTACAATAAATTCCCTCAATATAGAGAGACATTCCATAAGCTCTGTGACTCTAGAAAACCCTAATACATCGGCCTTGTAAGAAGAACTTCAAGGTCTTTACCAGCAATGTTGGAAGAATAGTTCCTCCCTGTTCATCAGAAGTGCCAGGATACAAACTTCAGTGAAAGCACTTGATATTTCTAGTGATTTTTTTTTTGTTTTTGTGTTTTTGAGACAGGGTTTCTCTGAATAGCTCTGGCTGTCCTGGAACTCACTTTGTAGACCAGGCTGGCCTAGAACTCAGAAATCCGCCTGCCTCTGCCTCCTGAGTGCTGGGATTAAAGGCGTGCGCCACCACGCCCGACTATTACTAGTGATTTTTAAAAGTGCAAATTTGGGGCTGCAGAGATAGCTCAGTAGTTAAGAGCATTTGTTGATTTTGCAGAGGATCCAAGTTTCATTCTGAGTACATACCCACATGGTGGCTTGGATCCATCTGTAACTCTAGTTCCAGGGCATGCAACAGACACGCAGGCCAAACATTTATACATCTAAAGTAAAATACCCCTTCCTTTTGAGATAATATGTCTCAATGTAACTCTTGCTATCCTGGAACTAGCTATGTAGACTTGGCTGGCCTTGAACTCATAAAGATTCCCTTGCCTTTTCCTCCCAAGTACTGGAATTCAAGACATGCACCAACAGCCTGGCCAAGATAAATCTCTTTTAAAAGTGCCAAATTAAAACAATGAGTAGCACTTTTTTTTTTCCTTTTCAAATTAGTGAAATGTCAGATCACCCACGAATAGGACTTGTACTATAGAGGCGAGAGAGAGAGTAGGTTGGAAAGCTGTCAGTCTAAAATGATCAAGTCACGTGACTTAACGATTTAACTTACCTGTCCATTGTAAGGAAGAAACTAGGTATGTGGAGTTCATATTGGGTGTCTGGGGGTGGGGTATCCTGCCAGGATGCAATGTTTCAGCCTACTCTAAAAGCAAGGGGACCTATTTTCTCCATCACCTTCTACATTCTAGCCTCAGGAGTAGAATTTTGAGTCACTGACTGCTGTCAGTTGTATAGGGATAGACACCTGACCAAACTAGTTCAGTTGTATTCCCCTTGCCAAATAGGAATTCTAGTCTGGCTTAGTTTAAGGATACCTTGAATGGGAAGAACTGTGTGAAGTTTTCAGTAAAGGAGAGTGGGGTAGAGCTGTGGAGAGAGGAAAAAAAAACAGAGGCAAAACCTCCCTTGGGTATTCCATTGTGTTTTGTAATCCCCACATCCTTATGTCTACGGTCCATGAAAGAACATTCTAGAATCTTTACCACACTGTCTATCTTTCCAGCACTTTTACTCTATATCCCAGGATGACTTCAGATTCACAATATTCTCATACCTCAGTCTCCTCTTTTCCTTCATCCACTTTTTGTTTTATTTGACTTTATATGTGGAGTATGATATAATTATAGTTAAAGATAACACAATCTAGGATATTTATGAACACTTTACATGTTGCTATGTAATTTTCATTGCCATAATTTTAATGGTTGTGTAACTTTGCATAAGAGGGCATCATAATTTGTTAAGCCAGTACTATTAGCACATATATGTATTTATATATGTTTTTATACATATTCTTGTTACTGTTTTTGAGGATTTTTTTGTTTTAAATGTTAATCTACTTTGTGTATGTGTGTGACACAGTGTGAGTCTGGGGACAGAGGACAATTTGGAGGAGCTGGTCCTCTCCTAGCACTAGATAGAGAATCAGACTCCTAGGTGGCCATTCACGGTGGCAAGCACCTTTCCTTCTTTCTGGCCTTTTTTTTTTTTTTTTTTTTTTTTTTTTTTTTTTTTTTTTTTTTTTTTTTTTTTTTTTTTTTTTTTTTTTTTTTTTTTTTTCTCTTCTTCTTCTTTTGTATTTAAGTAAGACTGTGAAAAATATCTTTGCATAAAGCTTTCCTCCATGTTTTGGATTATTTGTTTAGAATCCTCTACTTAGCAGTTGAGTCATTAGGGCAGAACATTTCTACAGTCCACAGATAGTTTTAGCCACAATACTTAAAGGCCGGACCTACTTCCTCTGTCATCTATCTGAAAAACAGGTGAGTGTCCAGGTCAGGCACATCACTGTCAGCAGCCAGCCTATTCACTAGTCTAATTAGTGCATGTTCCCTTTTAATCTAGGCTTTGAAAAAAAAAACAACCCAGTTAATTCCCTTGTTTCCATTTGTTTCTCTTTGGTCACTAGCAGGTCACTAGTAAGCTAAAACATTTTACCTGTTTATTAACTCATATAATTCATCCTTTATGAATTCCCCATTCCCTGGCCCATGCTCCTTCATTCACTGAAGCTCTGGGATTCTCATATATTTTAAGAATAATTTTTTTAATGTATATTTATTTATTTATTTATTTATGTGTGAGTTGAAGGAGTGTGGGCACTACGTGCAGGCCAGGGAACAATCTGTGGGAGCTCTCACCTTTTACCATGTACAGTGGTTCTCAACCTGTGGGGTTGACCCCTTAGGGGGTCAAATAACCCTTTCACAGGGGTCACTCATCCTGAATAGCTGATACTTATATTATGATTCATAACAGTAGCAAATCACAGGTTATGGAATAACAACAAAAAGAATTTTATAGATGGGGATCACTGAAACATGGAGCACTGTATTAAAGGGTGGAAGATTGAGACCAGGTTGAAAATTGCTGATTATGTAGGTTCTATACAATGGAAGTTAGGGGATTTTTTTTTTTTTTCAAGACAGAGTGTCTTTGTGTAGCCCTGGCTGTCTTAGAACTTCCTTTATAGACCAGAGTGGGCTCAAACTCACAGAACTCACTTCTGCCTTCCAAGTGCTAGGATTAAAGATGTGTGCCGCCACTACCTGGAGACAAATTTTAAAATATAATAAAATTATAGCTGGGCGTGGTGGCGCATGCCTTTAATCCCAGCACTTGGGAGGCAGAGACAGGCGGATTTTTGAGTTTGAGGCCAGCCTGGTCTACAAAGTGAGTTCCAGGACAGCCAGGGCTACACAGAGAAACCCTGTCTCAAAAAACCAAAAAAAAAAAAAAAAAAATTATAAAAGTTGAGTATGTTTTTTTAAAACATAGTACAAGCTACTAGTGAAAAGAATGAAATTCCGTTTTTGGCAGGGGATGGGGGGTGGTGGCGACACCTCATTTACTTGGGACTTAAAGTTAATGCTCTCTATCATCAAGCTGACTGTCAGTGTTATCTGTAAAAGCAAGTTACAGACCAAATTTGGTCCTAGGATGGTTTGGAAAGCCAAGGTCCATGAGTTGTATTGTGGATATTCTGAGCTTTCTCCCTGATATTCACTTATCAGTGAGTGCATATCTTGTGTGCTCTTTTGTGACTGGGTAACCTCACTCAGGATGATATTTTCTAGTTCCATCCATTTGCCTGAGAATTTCATGAAGTCAATGTTTTTAATAGCTGAGTTGTACTCCATTGTGTAAATAAACCACATGTTCTGTATCATTCCTTTGTTGAGAGATATCTGGATTGTTTCCAGCTTCTGGCTATTATAAATAAGACTGCTATGAACACATAGTGGAGTATGTGTCCTTGTTATATTTTGGAGCATCTTTGGAGTGGTATAGCTGAGTCCTCCAGTAGTACTATGTCCAATTTCCTGAGGACCCACCAGACTTATTTCCAGAGTGGTTGTACCAGCTTGCAATCCCACCAGCAATGGAGGAGTGTTCCTCTTTCTCCACATCCTCTCCAGTATCTGCTGTCACTTGAGTTTTTGGAATGGGTGGGTGGCTCTATCCCTCAACCAGGGGACATGCCTAACCTCGGATATGGTCTCAACAGGTCCTCTCTCTCCTTTGTTGGGTATTTCAGCTAGTGCTATCCCCATTGGGTCCTGAGAGCCTATTGCTTTCCTGGCATCTGGGACTTTCTAGTGGCTATACCCAGTTCCCCATCCCCCACTGACTGTTGTGAGGCAGAATCTCAATGTCGTTTCATTTGCATATCCCAGATGACTAAGAATGTAGAGCATTTCTTTAAGTGCCTCTCCGCCTTCCAGTTGAGAATTCTTTGTTTAGCTCTGTTCCCCATTTTTAAATAGGGTTATTTGGTTCTCTGGAGTCTTAACTTCTTTAGTTCTTTGTATATTTTAGATATTAGCCGTCTATTGGATGTAGGGTTGTTAAAGATCTTTTCCCATTCTGTAGGTTGCCATTTTGTCCTGTTGACAGTGTCCTTTGCCTTGCAGAAGCTTTTCAATTTTATGAGATCCCATTTGTCTGTAGTTAATCTTAGAGCCTGAGCCATTTGAGTTCTGTTCAGGAAATTTTTTTCTTGTGCCAATGTGTCCGAGGCTCTATCCCACTTAGTCTTCTATTAGATTTACTGTATCTAGTTTTGTTGGGTTTTTTTTGTTTGTTTGTTTGTTTTGTTTTTCAAGACAGGGTTTCTCTGTATAGCCCTGGCTGTCCTGGGACTCACTTTGTAGACCAGGCTGGCCTCGAATTCAGAAATCCACCTGCCTCTGTATCTAGTTTTATGTGGAGGTCCTTGATCCACTTGGACTCAGCTTTGTACAAGGAGATAAGAATGGATCAATTTGCATTCTTCTACTGTTGACCACCACTTGAGCCAGCACCCTTTTTTGAATGAATATGCTGTCTTTTTTCCACTGGATAGTTTTGGCTTATTTGTCAAAGATCAGATGATCATAGGTGTGAACCTCAAGAAGAAGGAAGATCAAAGTGTGGATGCTTAGAAGAGGGGAACAAAATAATCATGGGAAGGACCTGGAAGGGACCTGGGAGGGAGAGGGAGGGGGAGGGGGAGGGAAAGGGGGGGGCAGGATCAGGTATGGGAAGAGAAAGGGGAGAAGTACAGAGGGTCAGGAAATTGAACAGAGGTGTGTAGTAGTGGGGGATGGGGAACTGGGTGTAGCCACTAGAAAGTCCCAGGTGCCAGGAAAACAAGAGGCTCTCAGGACCCAGTGGGGATGGCACTAGAGAAAGAACCTGTAGAGATCATATCCAGAGGTTAGGCATGTCCCCTGGTTGAGGGATGGAGCCACCCACCCATCTCAAAAATATTAACACAGAATTGTTCCCATCTAAAAGAAATGCAAAGACAAAGAATGGAGCAGAGACTGAAGAAAAGGCCACCCAGAGACTGCCCCACCTGGAGATCCATCCCATATGCAGACTCCAAACCCAGACACTATTGCTGATGCCAGGAAGCACTTGCTGACAGGAGCCTGGTATGGCTGTTCCCTGAGAGGCTCTGCCAGAGCCTGACCAACACAGATGTGGATGCTTGCAGCCAACCATTGGACTGAGCAAGGAGACTGCAATGGAGGAGTTAGGGGAAGGACTGAAGAAGCTGAAGGTGTATGTTTACAACCCCATAGGAAGAACAACATTATCAACCAACCAGACTCCCCAGAGCTCCCAGGGGCTAAACCACCAACCGAAGAGTACACATGGAGGGACTCATGGCTCCAGCTGCTTATGTAGCGGAGGATTGCCTTATCTGGCATTAGTGGGTGGGGAGGCACTCCCTTGGTCCAGGGGAGACTTGATTCCCCAGTATAGGGGAATGCTAGGAAGGTGAGGCAGGAGTGGGTGGGTGCTCCTTCATAGAAGCATGGGGGAGGGGGAATGAAATAGAGGGTTTGTGGAGGGGAGACCTGGAACAGGAATAACATTTGAAATGTAAATAAATAAAATAACCCCCCAAAATAATAAATTTATAAAAAAGAAAACCAAGGTTCAATGCCAACTAAATTCTGAAGTTTTATATTTAGAGAGTTTCTCAGGTTATAAGTTGCTTCTTCTCCATTCATATTCCTCATTATTTCCATTAGCTGTAACTAAACAAAGCACTTTCCATTGACTTCAAAACACCTGCATTTCATAAGCATGGTTTTGTTGTTATTTTCATGTCTCTAAACACTGAAATAGGTCGAGGTTAAGGGCACATCCTTGAGGTTATTCTGAACTCAAAGCTATAATTAATCTGTTCTTCCTTTGAGCTCTCACAAAACAGGTGATGCCTATTTCTGGTCTCTTGCACACATTTGGTTTCTTATACTAGACTCTGGAATCCTTGAATATAAGTACTTGATCTCTTTCATCTTTCTGCCTCTCTAGAATACACCACGAACAACACTCAAGAACTGAAAGAAAGAATTCATGATAGAACTGAAGGAACATTTCTATCAGGGGGGTAGCCTAGCTTCTGGTTCTAGAGAGGCATTGTGGAAAAACTACTGCCTAATTCCTGGGGGTTGGCTCTAGAAACTCTTCATCCTACTGTTCTTCCATGTATTTGAATGGATGATGGAGTGACATTAACTTTTATGGTCTATTGTACTACTTAGTTTAATTATATCTGTTAAGTTCTAGTCAGAAAAACAGAGGCCATGCCATAGTAGCTAATTTAAATAGCAGGAATTTTACACAAAAAAAACCTCTCCACAGTTGAGACAGCGGTAAGGCAAGAACTCAGAAGCCTTTTGTCTTCCAGGACTTTCTCACAAGTTAGATTTATTTTTATTAATTTTTGACACAAATATAACGGAACTTTTCAAAAGAAGTGGTAAACATATGTGCTCAGATTAACATATTAAATAAAGCCTTGTGACACACATACTTTAAAAACCACTGCCGGGGCCTGGGGCTGTAATTCAATGGCGTAGCACTTGCCTGCATGCATGAGGGTCTGGTGTCAATTCTTAACATAATAAGCCAACAAACAAACAAACAAACAGAACCTACCCCTTCCAGTGTTTCTAAATCTCAAACTCATAATACAGACCTTAGACACCAGGCCTTGGTTTGGCATGGTTCTAATCTCAGCACTTCGGAGCTGAGGCAGGAGAATTTAGAGTTCAAGGTTTGCATGTAGACTGTGTATAAAGAGCCTGTCTCAAAACCAAAACAAAAGGTAAATGAGGATTCTAATGGTAAGGTGACTAGAGGATTTGACTAAGTAGGTGGTAGGTTAGGCAAAGTAACAGTGATGATCTGAGATGCTTCTTTCTAGAGAGAGCCAACAGGATTTGGTAGTTGACTGAACGAAGGGAATAGGTAATTTTTTTTCCCCCCAAGATAGGGTTTCTCTGTATAGCCCTGGCTGTTCTGGAACTCACTTTGTAGACCAGGCTGGCCTCAAACTCAGAAATCCGCCTGCCTCTGCCTCACAAGTGCTGGTATTAAAGGCGTGTGCCACCACGCCCAGCTGGAATAGGTTATCTTCAGTATCAAGGATGTCAAATAAGATTTTTACTGAGGCAACTGGAAGGTGGAAGTGCCACACAGTGTCTGTGAGCTAAATAGGAAAGTGTATCAGGAAGGCAGGAACAGGTTGATTCTAGGTTTGATCCAGGAAACAAGATAATTTTGGATATCATTTTTGACAGAATAGTAGGAAAGTACTAAAAATGGTTTAGGCTTGTCAATAATGAAATGGCATGGGAGCCAATCTAAAGGGGCTCTCATTGGTCAAAAATAACTTAACAAATAAAAAGATAATGACTATAATGCATTAAACTATGAGTATATAGCTATCCTTACAAAAAACAAACCTTACTGGTCTCTCATGAAGATAGTAGAACATTCATTATTGTGAAAATTGTTAAACAAAGTATTGGGCACATATCCTGGCTTTTCCATACAATGAAACACTAGATTTAGATTCCATAATAAAATAATGTAGTTGGGAAATGACCATCACTGTCTCCTAAAACCATTAGAGAATGGTTGATGGGTAAGTCTACAATAAACAGATCAAGCTAACAGCATAGAAACCTCTTATTCTTTTTTTTAAAGGTTTATTTATTATTATATGTAAGTACACTGTAGCTGTCTTCAGACACACCAGAAGAGGGTGTCAGGTCTCAATACAGATGGTTGTGAGCCACCATGTGGTTGCTGGGACTTGAACTCAGGACCTTCAGAAGAGCAGTCAGTGCTCTTACCCACTGAGCTATCTCTCCAGCCCCTGGAACCTCTTATTCTTTTTTTTTTTTTTTTAAAGATTTATTTATTTATTATATGTAAGTACACTGTAGCTGTCTTCAGACACCCCAGAAGAGGGCATCAGATCTCATTGATGGTTGTGAGCCACCATGTGATTGCTGGGATCTGAACTCAAGATCTTTGGAAGAGCAGTCAGTGCTCTTAACCGCTGAGCCATCTCTCCAGCCCAGAACCTCTTATTCTTTTCATCACTAAAAGTGGGATCTCTTGTTACCATGTATGTGCTTCTTAATGTGGTACATCAGGAAGTACATAGCACCACATATGTAATATTCCTGCAAAGGAAAACATCTAGTCTGGCATGGTAATGCATTCCTGTAATCCCAGTATTTGGGACTGGATTAGATAATTGACTCTTGTGATGACTATTCTTGCTTTTCAACTTGATTACATCTGGAATTAATTAAAACCCAAAAATGTAGGGGCATACCTTTGAAGGGTTTTTTCTTAAGTGGGAAGACAGACCTTTAATTTAGATCTTTTGAGGCAGGAAGACCCATCTCTACTCCAGGGCATGATTTCTGCTGGAAGCCTGTGTAAGGACATGGAAGAAGGAACCTTTAGCCCTTTGCCTGTTTGCTTTCATATTGACAGACTCACTGACATTAGAACCTACTTCTTTGAACTTCTGGTGTATACTGAAGACCAGTTGAGACCTCCAGCCTCATGGACTAAACAATTACTGGATTCTTGAACCTTTCTTCATAGTCAGCCATTGTAGGATTAGCTGGACTATAGACTATAAGTTGTTATAAATCTATATATACAGAGATTCATTCTATAAATTATATTATTCTAGAGAGCTCTAACTAATACAGGCCTCATGATATCATTCTTCATGCTTCTCTTCCCTAGTATCTAAATGTTTGATGAGTGCCTTAAGATTTTACTGTGAACAGCCACCATGACCAAGGCAACTCTTCTTTTTTTTTTTTTTTTTTTTTTTTTTTTTTTTTTTTTTTTTTTTTTTTTTTTTTTTTTTTTTTTTTTTTTTTTTTTTTTTTTTTTTGGTTTTTTGAGATAGGGTTTCTCTGTATAGTCCTGGCTGTCCTGGAACTCACTTTGTAGACCAGGCTGGCCTCGAACTCAGAAATCCTCCTGCCTCTGCCTCCTGAGTGCTGGGATCAAAGGCGTGCACCACCACTCCCAGCACATCATCATATTTAATCTGTTCTTATATATTAGAGTGCTGCCTATAGCCTAGCAACTGATCTTTTTTTTTTTTTTTGGTTTTTCGAGAGAGACAGGGTTTCTCTGTATATCCCTGGCTGTCCTGGAACTCACTTTGTAGACCAGGCTGGCCTCGAACTCAGAAATCCGCCTGCCTCTGCCTCCCCAGTGCTGGGATTAAAGGTGTGCGCCACCACACGCCCGGCTCTGATCTTTTACTATATTTATCCCCCTTGCTGTATTTCACTGTTCAATATTCTCTCCACCATGTTAATCATTGTAGCTGTCGCCAGTCTTTCCCAGTCTTGAGGAATAATTCTATTTTGAGTAACCCAGTTATTTAGAATTTTTTTTACATATGGCGAATGCATCCCATATAAAATCATGGTCTCTTTAAAATAAACCTTAGATCTGTCATTTCTATAGGATGTCATCCTATCTTGTCATAACCTTGTTCCAACCACTAATAGGCTTATACTGCATGACTATGGGAAAAGCTGATGGAAAAGCCTTGTTACTCCAGGGCTGCCCCTCCTCCAACTCTGTCAGAGTGGTTGTATCAAGATTAATCCTAGCCGAATATATACACATTCTTTTTCGAGATAGGGTTTCTCTGTGTAGCTCTGGCTGTCTTGGAACTCACTTTGTAGACCAGGCTGGCCTTGAACTCAGAAATCTGCCTGCCTCTGCCTCCCAAGTGCCTGGATTAAATGCATGTGCGCCACCACGCCCGGCTTCTGAGTTTTTAAAAGATGTCAAAATCCCAGAATTGCCACTACAGATCTATTTCCAAACTAACCCTCAATATTGGGCAATACTTTTTTTTTTTTTTAAAGATTTATTTTATTTATTATGTAAGTACACTGTAGCTGTCTTCAGACACTCCAGAAGAGGGCGCCAGATCTCGTTACGGATGGTTGTGAGCCACCATGTGGATGCTGGGATTTGAACTTATCACCTTCAGAAGAGCAGTCGGGTGCTCTTACCCGCTGAGCCATCTCACCAGCCCCTGGGCAATACTTTTTCCTGGATGTAGGACTGTGTAAATGCTTCAAGGACTATTTTAGTCTGTTTTGTTGGCTATTGGGCTAGAGGCTTACCTAGGTTTTTGCAGGTTGTCATTCTGTTTCCTGCCACATGGACCTCTTTATGACCAATGTAAAAAGTGAGTTTTGTAGCTAAGCTTGATAGCACCAGCTTGTAAAGAAAGCTCTTCAACCGGAGCGAGCGGGACTGTCCGGAGCAAGTGGGGCTGCCCGGAGCGAGCGGAGCTGAACGGGGATGGCTGGAGCAAGCGGGGCCAACCGGAACAAGCAGAGCCGATCGGAGGAAGCGGGGCTGACTGGAGTGAGCAGGGCCGGCTGGAGCGGCGGGCCATACGGGGGCGGCGGCCAGAGGGAGAGGGGCTGGCCGGAGAGAGCGGAGCCAGCTGGAGAGAGCAGGGTCGAGCGGCTGGAGGTTGAACGAAACAAGGGGAAAAAAAAAATAAAGAAAGGTCTTGGGAGGAATAGAAAGGAGGATGGAAGTTCCAAGCCAGCTGAGTTACATACCCTGCCCTGCAATCAAGGACATTTCCATCTTTAAGGACATTGTGAGTTTCAGAGTGAGTCTCATACCAAGATGCCATCTTATATGATGTAACATAATCATGAAAGTGATTATATTATAGTAAACTCATTAGAAACAAGTCAAAGAGTGAAGAGTACACAAAGGTGTAAATCCTGGGGAAGGGGTGACTATGAGAGCCACCTTAGAGTCTGTCTACCACAACAGCCATTCCTAATAGTCAAAAATGAGGAAGTAGGATGTGATTCTGTTCTCCACGCCGCCGAGTCAGTAGATAATCTTTGTAGAAATGAGTATGCCTAAACCTAGAGGAATTTATTTAGAAAGGACCACAGAATTAATCAGATTGATTTATGGCGATTAACGTTGGAGAAACCACCTTATGAAACATCAGCAACAACCTCAGGGTACTGTTTGCTTGCTTGTTTCCCTCAGGATACTGTTTGCTTGCTTGTTTCCCTCAGGATACTGTTTGTTTGTTTGTTTCCCTCAGGATACTGTTTGTTTGTTTGCTTGTTTTCCTCAGGATACTGTTTGTTTGCTTGCTTGTTTCCCTCAGGATACTGTTTGTTTGTTTGCTTGTTTCCCTCAGGATACTGTTTGTTTGTTTGCTTGTTTCCCTCAGGATACTGTTTGTTTGTTTGCTTGTTTCCCTCAGGATACTGTTTGTTTGCTTGTTTCCCTCAGGATACTGTTTGTTTGTTTGTTTGTTTGCTTGTTTCCCTCAGGATACTGTTTGTTTGTTTGTTTGCTTGTTTCCCTCAGGATACTGTTTGTTTGTTTGTTTCCCTCAGGATACTGTTTGTTTGTTTGTTTGTTTGNTTTTTTTTTTTTTTTTTTTTTAAGATTCTAGCCCCCAGAAAAAAAGGAATTTTAATCTTCTTCTATATGGCCATTCCAGATTCAGCATGTGTTTCTGTTCTCTGTAAGCAAGAATGTGCTGGTCCCATCATGTAGCAGAGATAACTATAAACAGTGGCAACAGGATGAGCTAATAGAAAGAAGAGGCTGCAGAGACTTGACTGGGCGGTTGTAGCGCTCGCCTTTAATTCCAGCACTTGGGACCCAGAGGCAGGCAGATTTCAGAGTTCAAGGCCAGCCTGGTGTACAGAGTGAGTTCCAGGAGAGCCAGGGCTAAATGTGCACTTTATCTTGAGTGTCTTTAATCCCAGCACTCGGCAGCAAGCAGATTTCTGAGTTCGAGGCCAGCCTGGTCTACAGAGTGAGTTCCAGGACAGCCAGGGCTATACAGAGAAACCCTGTCTCAAAAAAACCAAAACAAACAAACAAAAAAAAAGATATCGAGTTTACAGAACAACAGGCCTTCTTCATTATTAGATATGAGAGATGAGAAGAAGGAAGGAGCCAAGGATGGCTTTCTGTTTCTACCCAGTCAACTGGATGGATGGGGAGGACCTGGGACAGGGAACCCAGAAGATAGCTTCATGGATTGTCCCACAGCTGCTTATGTGTGGGTTCTGGTACCTCACAGGCCTTCGTTTGAGTTCTCTTTGCATTATAATTCACCCCGTTCCCTCCACTGTACAATGAAAACTGTAATGACCTCATTGTGTGTATGTGAATTGAATCGAGTGTCTGAAATCGGTAGGCTCCATCGTATTAGCCATTATTACTACTACTCAGAAAGGGTTCAGGGAGAAGGCTAAAGACACATGAATGAAACAGGCAGGAAAAGCTTCTGAGAATGAACTCTGGTTAGGTCAAAAGAGGAAAAACAGCGTTGTGGCAGACTAGCTGAAGCCAGGAGGCCAGGCATGGCTGAGCTGTCTGCCACGTGTTGTTAAAGCAGATGAGTCATTGGAAGGGGCAGGTCAGGCTGCCCAGGCCGCAGCAGGCTGGACCGCGTGTAGGAGATGACTTCATTGTCAGTGGGAAGCCCAGATCTTCCAAAGCCTTTTTAGTCTCCGCACCCCGATGGAATACATCACTTCTTTTCAGGACTTTACACACTGTCACACTGTATGGAAGTGGCAAAGGCAGTAGTAAACAAGACAGAGCGACAAGAATGAGAACCCTCAACTAATGGGACTATTGATATGTCTGTGACTGGGCTCGTTTCCCTACACCTCAGTCTCCTTATTTCTGACATGAGGATGAGCTAACTAGTGGTCTCTGAGGCTTAGGGGAGATCTAGGTGAGCATCTGCTGCTAAATAGTGTGTTGATGTCCCCCCTCCCGTTGGAAGTCTTTTCCCAGTCTGGACAGCGTTCACTCTGGCAGGCAGTGTGTACCAAAGGGATGAATGGAAGAATCAAAGGGCGTCCGGCAGCCGACGCGGGCGCGCCGGGAGCCCCGCCCCCTTCCGCTTCAGAGCGCGCGGCGCGGCCGCGGGCGGGTCTTCGCGACCGTTCGCCAGCGCGTGCACGGCAGGCCGCGCTCTGTGGGCGGCAGGCGGGCTCGCCGTGCACGCGCGCGAGGGGCGGGCCCGGCGGCGGGCGGGCTGGCGGGCCGGCGGCTGGCGGCGGAGCCCGCGGCGGCGGCGGGTGGCCGGCCGAGCGTGTGCCGGGCGGCGGAGGGCGCGGTGGCTATGCTACCTCCGTGAGGCGCGCCGGGAAGGTCTCGGCGCCTCAGCCCACAGGAAGCGCGGGGACACCGCGGGCCCGGTGCGGGTGGCTTCGAGTGCCCGCCGGGCCATGTTGGCCGCGGACCGGGTTTGCCGCGGTAGCGCTGCGGCCCGGGGCCGAGCCAGGCCGGCGCAGTCGCGGTGCTAACGCCCGCGGGGCCCAGACGCGGAGATGAAGCGGAGCCGCTGCCGCGAGCGGCCGCAGCCGCCACCCGCCCGCCGGGAGGATGCGGCTCCGCGGACGGCCGAGTTGCCCCAGCCGCAGTCTTTGCCCCCGCGCCGGCGAGCGCCGCCCGGGAGGCAGCTACTGGAGGAGCGGAGCGGGCCTATGGGGCACGACAGCAGGGAGCAGGTAAGGTGGGCTTGTGTCCGCCAGCGAGGGTGGGCGCCGTGGGGGAGGGGTCCTCGCGGGAGGATCGGGCTGCGGTGGTGAGGGTGGGGACTACTGAGTCGGTTAGGAGGAGTGAGAGGTCTGACGAGGCTGAGGAAAGGGGAGTGGAGAAATGAAGGTGGGGGCCTGGGGTTGCAGTGGGACGTGGGGTAGGGCGGGTCTGAGGAATGAATAAAATGGTCTTGGGGGGTAGCCTGGGGCTCTGGATGGAGAGAATGGGTGCTGGAATGTGGGCAGGGTGAATGAGCAGCAAAGAGTAGGTTTACTAAATGGAGTTATCTAGAAGAGTGAATAGTTTAAGGGAGAAATGCCAGTTTGATAGAGTTGACTGGTCTTAAGAGTTTATCCACACAACTATAAAAACGGGACATTCGCAAGCATTCTGATTTAGTGGCCATTATACTTTTATAGGCAAGTATTTTGAATCGTTAACGTTCTCCTCAGTAACTATTTGCCACTTTAAAACCACTTATAAAAAGTACCTGAATGTGTGCAGTCTCAAGACCGGTGCTGTGGACAGAGAATCCGTAGATGAAGGCTCTGCTTTCTAGTTTACCCTTGATGGGAAAAGAGATAAAATGTAAAAGTACTCGTGTTATATTAGACAATAGTAGGCGTACTTATGAGTAGGGAATAAAGGTCGCCAATATCAGGATAAACTTGCTACTCACAGCTGAAGGAAGTTCAGTTAAATGAGATTGACAGGGACATTGTAAGATACTTGATCTAGTTGGATTTTTAGGAAGAATGTTCTGTAGTAATGAACTCCTGTGACAGCATTGCTTTTGTACAGCTCTGCTTCAGACCCCAGATGAGATCCCATCTTTGAGGCTTTGAAGTTCCAGGTCTCCTATCTTACTCCTCATATAAAGTAAATGCTCCTACACATCATTGCTTTGAATTACGCTATGATAGCCTATGGTTTTAAAAATTCCCTTCTGCCTTTTGTCTCCCCGCTTGATTCTTGGAGCCCCGGGTCTTTGTCATGGCTTCTAGACTGCTGACTTGTGTAATCCACTTCTAGTACCCGTTTAAGACTTTTGAAATATATTTCCTCTTCTGACTTAGTTTACCTGGTGCAGTTGATCTTAATGCATGCTTCAGTAAAGTGCTCAAGGCTGTTTGATTCTGCCCCCCCTTTATTTTCTTTTTAATTTTTTTTTTATGGTTTACTTTTATTTTTATGTGCACTGGTGTTTTTCCTTCAAGTATCTCTGTGTGAGGGTGTCAGATTACCTGGTAAGGAGCTACAGACAGTTGGAGCTCTCTCATGGGTGGTGAGGATTGAACCTGGGTCCTCTGGAAGAGCAGCGAGAAGCTGAAACTCTCTCCAGCCCCGATTCCCCTCTTTTAAAAAAGATCTTTTTATTTTCACTTTTTTGCACCTATGAGCGTTTCCCTGCATGTATGTTAGTGCATCATATAGTTTGGAAACCAGAAGAGGGAGTCATATCTCTTGGAACTAGAGTTGCAGACAGTTGTGAGCTGCTGGAACAAAACCCAGGTCTTTTGCAAAGCAGCAAGTAGTCTTAATTGTTGAGTCATTTCTCCAGCCAGCTCCCCTCTTTTTTAAAGATAATTTCTATATTCACACATCCTTAATAGTCACAGAGAAAGAACCATTATCCTTTTCTTTGAGGCTACATCGTTGGTACACACACTCTTTTGTCTGTTAAAAATCTTACTTATATTGTTCTTTGTCTTTTTTTTTTTTTTTTTTTAGATTTATTTATTTATTATATGTAAGTACACTATAGCTGTCTTCAGACACTCCAGAAGAGGGCATCAGAACTCATTAAGGATGGTTGTGAGCCACCATGTGGTTGCTGGAAGAGCAGTCAGTGCTCTTACCCTCTGAGCCATCTCTCCAGCCCCTTGTTCTTTGTCTTATAGCTTAAATAAAATAAAAAGTATAATTTTCTTGAAATGTGTAATTTCCTTTCTCCTAATATGCTTTATCTTGTTGCCTTTAACCAACAACATTTTTTGGGGGGGCAGTGTGGGTTTCGAGACAGGGTTTCTCTGTATAGCCCTGGCTGTCCTGGAACTCTGTAGACCAGGCTGGCCTCAAACTCAGAAATCCACCAGCCTCTGTCTCCCAAGTGCTGAGATTAAAGGCATGCCAACAACCTTTTTGAATTTGTATTTTGTGTCAGTTTCTTCCGTGTGTGTGTGTGTGTGTGTGTGTGTGTGGTGTGTGTGTGTGTATACCTAATATTATGGTTTGCCCTGTATACTCAATGCTTTCCCCTTCAAGGTCATGAGTCACTTTTTTTGGCTTGCTTTTTAAATTGAGATTTGACTTAGTTTAGTGCATTAATCTAAGGTTCATTTTGTGTGAAATTTTACAGACAAATAGAACCATATGTCCATTATTCAGGCCAGGGTGGAGGGCATTTCCAGTTCCCTTACTTTATCCTACTGATTACCCTTCATTACTGTAGTTAAACACTATTCCCACCCCAACACCATAGATTATTCTTTAGCTAAAATTCGTATAAATAATATTGTGAAGTTTGTACTCTTTGTTACTGAATTATTTCATTAAAATAATTTCTGTGCATTCTTCTGTGTTCCTTATAGAAACACTTTCCTTTTTCATTGTTGTATAATTTTCCACAGTGTAGCCATACTAAAACTTATTTTGCAACTTAAAATAAGGTATATCTACCTGTGAAAACATTGTGAAAGAGTTACAAAGAGAATTCTGCTAATGGGTCAGTGAGTTTTTTTTTTTTTTAAAATGTCACTGAATTTTTTTTTTTTTTTTTTTTTTTTTTTAATGTAGTTAAATTTGATAGTTTTCCTTAGACGTCATCTTCTCACTATGTGAACTATTTGCCATTGTTGACCATGTGTTGTCTTCCTGCCAACCCCTCTCCTGGTAATATTCATCTCACTAGTGTTTCTTGGACTGTTCTCCTGTGCTTTTTTTCATTCCTTTCTTAAAAAAAATTCTTTGAAGGTAATGTGCTTGGTCCTAACGTTGGTTCTTTCTTGTCCTCCATTCTTTAGCAAGCTCCTGCACGGCAGGGGATGGCGGAAGAGTAAAGGTCTGTAGTCTTTCATTCATACATTGTTTATAGAACCTCCTGGTAGAGTCATTTGAGTCTTTAAGCCTGATTGTCTCTTTAGATCTATGTTGCTAACTTTGTGCTTAGTGTTTCAAAACAAAACACAGTGTTATGGAGAGGGGAGAAAGGGAAAGTGTGTGTGTGTGTGTGTGTGTGTGTGTGTGTGTGTGTCTATGTTGAGTCAGAGGACACCTTTGGATATAATTTTTTAGACACCATCCACCCTTTTTAAATTTATTTTTATTTTTTATTTATTTTTATTTATTTTTTGGTTTTTCGAGACAGGGTTTCTCTGTATAGCCCTGGCTGTCCTGGAACTCACTTTGTAGACCAGGCTGGCCTCAAACTCAGAAATCCTCCTGCCTCTGCCTCCTGAGTGCTGGGATTAAAGGCGTGTGCCACCACGCCTGGCCTTTTTTTTTTTTTTTTAAGCTTTTTGAGACAGGGTTTCTCTGGGTAGGCCTGGCTGTTCTGGAACTCTTTCTGTAGGTCAGGCTGGCCTTGTACTTAAACAAATCCACCGGTCTCTGCCTTCTGAATGCTGGGATTAAAGGCATGCACCACCACTGCCCCAGTTTATTTTCCTTTTAAAAATTATGTGTACATGTGTGTTGCATGTGAGTATGTGTATAGGATTTCAGGTGTCTTTCAAGGTCAGAGAAGGAGTTGGATACCTCAGAACTGGAGTTATAGGTAGTTATGAACCTTACAGTGAGTGCTGCGGGCTCAGGTAGAGCAGCAAGCATTTTTTAACAGCTGAGTCATTCTCCCACCTCCTATTTGTATTTTGAGACAGAGTTTCTCACTGCCCTAGAGCTCATCAAATAGACAGTGCAGGCCAGTGAGCCCTGCAGATCTTTCTGGTTTTGCTTTTTTGGTTTTTCGAGACAGGGTTTCTCTGTCTAGCCCTGGCTGTCCTGGAACTCACTTTGTAGACCAGGCAGGCCTCGAACTCAGAAATCTGCCTGCCTCTGCCTTCCTAGTGCTGGGATTAAAGGCGTGCGCCTCCACGCCCGGCTGGTTTTGCTTTTTAAAAAACAGCAACAACAACAAACAACAAAACGAGGCCTCACTGTATGGCCCCTGGCTGCCCTAGAACTGACTAGAAGATCAGGTTGGATTCTCACATATAGAGATCTTCCAGCCTTCACCTCTATGTGTTGCCATTAAAGGTATATGCTATCATGGCTGTGTTTGTTTCTTTTTTTTTAAGCTTAAGAAAATTTGTTTGCTTGTTTGTTTATTGTATGTGTGTGTATGTGTGATGAAACATTTAAAATCTTCTAAGCCGGGTGTAATGGTACACAGCTGCAGTGCTAGTAGGACTGGGAAGCTGATACAGGAGGCTCATGAGTTCTAGGCCAGCCTGTGCTATGTAGATCCTTTTAAAATAATGACAAAAACCCTCTTCAACTTTAGATGTCTGTCGTGTTTATTGTCATGGTTAGTCACCCCTTTATGCAGTATAATACCAGAATTTATGAATTTCTGTCTTCAGAGACATTATTAGCTTATTATCCACAGAATAAAGCCTGAAGACCTTGGCAGTTAAGGTGTAGTTGAATTGTTCACGTAAAGAATTTAGATGCCCCTGTGGGTTTCTTTTTTTTTCCCTTGTTCCGGTCAACCTCGCTCACTCCGCTCCACCCAGCTCTCCGCTAGCTCTGGCCAGCCCCACTCACTCCTGCCCCCCACCCCGTTCGCCCCCCCCTTCCAGCTGCCCAGCTCCGATCGGGCCCCGCTCGGCCTGCTCGTTCCGGCTGTCCCCGTTTGGCTTCGCTCGCTCTGGACAGCCTCGCTTGCTCCGGTTGGTCTCTCCGGTCCAAGGATTCATTTTTTCTTATTATTCTTCATAAGTACGCTGTAGCTGACTTCAGACGCACCAGAGGAGGGTGTCAGATCTTGTTACGGGTGGTTGTAAGCCACCATGTGGTTGCTGGGATTTGAACTCATCATCTTCGGAAGAGCAGTCGGGTGCTCTAACCTGCTGACCATCTCACCAGCCCCACACTTTTTTATTTACCTTTGTATACACAGGTTCAGAATAAATAAAAATAACTACTTGAGATGTAGTTATTTGTGTGAATATTTGTTAGAAACAGATGATTGCTTAGGGGATATCCTAACTGGCTGTCAGTGTCTTATCAGTGAACAGACTTCTCAAAGGCTGTCTTCTTCACTGACTTGTCTCCAAGCCTTTGAATTTTGTTTTGTTTTGCTTTTGGTGTTTTGAACTAGGGTTTCTCTGTGTAGCCTTTCATGTCCTGCAATTCACTCTGTAGACTAGGCTGGCCTCAAACTCAGAGCTCTGCCCACTTTTGCTTCCCAAGTGCTGGGATTAAAGTTGTGCCTCAACACTTCCTGGCTTGTAATATATTCTTTTATCCACTCCTAGGTATGTCGTAGATGCTTAATAAGTGTGGAATGAAAGAAAAGAAAAAACCCAGTTCTACTCTTTTCTATTAATTTGTGTTATATAATTTCTATTACTTTATCTTTTTTTCTTGGGATCAGCTTTCAATTTCTCTTAAAGTCACTGGCACAAAAAATCATGATTAAAACATTTTGCCTTTTAGCCTTAGATGTTTTAGGGTTCTGAAACGTTTTAGCCTTTCTTCTAGCCTACTGGCCAGAGGTAGGGGAGAAAGAAGGTTAATAGGAAAAGGGTGTTGTGGACCTGTTTAAAAGTAGTTCTTTGAGCAGGATGTGGTGGCGCATGCCTTTAATCCTAGCGCTCGGGAGGCAGAGGCAGGCGGATTTCTGAGTTCGAGGCCAGCTTGGTCTACAAAGTGAGTTCCAGGACAGCCAGGGCTACACAGAGAAACCCTGTCTCGAAAAAACCAAAAAAAGAAGAGTAGTTCTTTGGGGTAATTTCACTCTTCATTGTCAGAATACCAGCAGTTCAGTTCAGTAGCAGACACCAAATATGAATCAGTAGCTGCAGCATGATTCAACAGAAACAGCAAGGCTCTGCCAAATCCTTAGGAGTCATCTCAAGCGCCAGAGTCAGCCCGAATACCTGGAGAAGTTCTTCAGTGCATTTCTCTCTTTGATGAAGACCAGCAAAGACTAGTGAAGAAGTGAATTATTGCAAGGCATAATAATGCAAGAGCATCCTCTATCCTCTCACTATTGTGGGGTTCTACTTATATTCTTTCTAACCATCTTGTGCCTTCTCAAATGTCTGTTTTCAGCAAAACATCATATACCCTCTCTTACAAGACAGCCTCCAGAAAAACATCACATGACACAAACTGAGTTGTTAAAGAAACTAGAAATTTCCACTTTATGCCTTCTATTACATCCTGTACTACAATCCTTTACAGTATTACCACCTCTAAAAACAGAACGTTTATAGGAAAACGATGGCTTATCTAATGAGATAAAGCAATATGAATTTAAAATTTATTTATGAATGAATCAACTTAATTTTATCTGTTGATACAATCTTTGCTTTCCTCTTACTGATCTTACTCATCTAAGGCCAACCTTAGAGTTATGTTGGAGAACCTAGAATCTAGGTATCTACAGGTAACTTGTTTTTGATGAAGGTGCTAAGTATGTACATTGAAGAAAAGACAATCTCTTTAGTATGTGGTGCTGAAAAGTCTGGATATGCACATGCAAAAGGAAACTAAACTCCTTTTCTACCCTTTAGCTCCATACAAAAAAATCAACTCAGAATAAATTAAAGAGTTAAATACAAAACCTGGAACCATTAGAAACGTGTTCGTGGGACATCCTTCATGACAGTGCACCATGCAAGGGTTTTAAGATCTAAAGTTCTGCAACGAAAGCATAATTTGAGAAATGACTTACATCAAATTGAAAAGCTCCACACAGTTATAGAAACAGTGAAGGGACAACTTATGGAATGAGAAAAGGCCTTTGCCAATTATCTGATTTAGGGGATACTATCCAGAATATATAAGGAACTATATGTATAAAAGAAAACACAAAAATGAGAACTTCTATAAGTCATATCAATCCATTATTTGGGATTATATACCCAAAGGAAATTAAATCTATATATCTCAGAGAAAGCAGCAAGGATTATGATGGCTGTACTTAGAATAAAGATAGAGAATCAACTGTTAGCAGTTAAAATGTGATATGTGTACACACACACACACACACACACACACACACAAGCTATGAAAAGATGGATTTTGTAATGGATTAATAATAATAATAATAATAATAATAATAATAATAATAATAATAATAATTTGTAATGGATAAATCCAGAGGACATATGGCACAGAAAGTACTGTGTGGTCTCACATGCCAGTCTTATTGGAAATAGAAAATAGTGATTACTAAAGTCTGATGAAGATGGAGAGATAGGAAGAGATTGGTCAGTACGTACAAAGGTGCAGTTGTATATTGCATATTTAAAAATACAAAGTTCCATGGTGGTCGGCAAGAACAAGCGCCTGATGAAAGGTGGCAAGAAGGGAACTAAGAAGAAAGTGGTCGATCCATTTTCTAAGAAAGACTGGTACGATGTGAAGGCTCCAGCCATGTTCAACATTAGGAACATCGGGAAGACGCTAGTCACGAGGACTCAAGGAACCAAAATTGCCTCTGATGGCCTCAAGGGTCGTGTGTTTGAAGTGAGCCTTGCCGATCTACAGAATGATGAAGTTGCGTTTAGAAAATTCAAGCTAATCACCGAGGACGTTCAGGGCAAAAACTGTCTGACTAACTTCCATGGTATGGATCTTACCCGGGACAAGATGTGCTCCATGGTCAAGAAGTGGCAGACCATGATTGAAGCTCATGTTGATGTCAAGACGACCGATGGGTATTTGCTCCAACTTTTCTGTGTTGGCTTCACTAAAAAACGCAACAACCAGATAAGAAAGACATCCTATGCGCAGCATCAGCAAGTCCGCCAGATCCGGAAGAAGATGATGGAAATCATGACCTGAGAGGTGCAGACCAATGACTTGAAGGAAGTAGTTAATAAACTGATTCCAGACAGCATTGGGAAAGACATAGAAAAGGCTTGCCAGTCCATTTATCCTCTTCATGATGTCTTCGTTAGAAAAGTAAAAATGCTGAAGAGAAACCCAAGTTTGAATTGGGTAAGCTCATGGGGCTGCATGGGGAAGGCGGCAGTTCTGGCAAAGCAACTGGAGACGAGACAGGTGCTAAGGTTGAGCGAGCGGATGGATATGAACCACCAGTCCAAGAATCGGTGTAAAAAATCCAGATTTTTAATAGTGACAAATAAAAAGTCCTATTTGTGAAAAAAAAATACAAAGTTTATTTTTTACTATAATTGTTTGGGTGATGGCTATGTTAGTTGCCTTAATTTGATTATTACACACCATGGACATTTATTGAAACAATGTATTGTATCATAAATTTGCATAATTATATTAAATAAAAACTTTACTAGGTATGATGACACAAATCAGTCTTTGCTACTCAGTGGGGTCTTCTCTTTCCCACCCTTTCCTTCCCA
>LR753503.1:212956-235275 GCA_902729485.2 Mus minutoides | reverse complement strand
TTTTAAGACTCAGTGAAATTGCAATGCTAAAGTGGACACATTGTGTAAAACCTAATCCTCCACAGTGGGAAGGCCCAGAAGATATGCCCTTTATGAATCCTATAAGATGCAAACTGGTGAGAGGGGCACCGGCACATTTGAAGAGTTTTGTTCTTACCCTTTTCCTTGTGACAGACCTTAGGGTTGGAGATGCTGCTGCTCAATTAGATGAATTAAATGCAATGGATTCAATTGAGCTCTGAGGTAGCAAAGGCCAGGTGGCAGTATTGAATCGCCAGAGACAAGGTGATCGTAGTTATTATAATGGACAGCGTAGACAAAAACGATGTTTATAATGACATAGCCCATAATGGTGAGCACAGGAGAGGTGAAATTTATAATGGTATGACTCATTCAGACCTTTGGTACTGGCTAATCATTCATGGTGTTTCTAGGCATGAAATAGATAGATATCTGTTTGATCTGTATAAGCAGAAAAATTCTCAAAAAAATGAAAGAAAGGCTACATTGGATTGTGGCAAAAGACAGTCTTGGCCAGTGAATCAATTTCCAGACTTGATCCAGTTTGCAGACTCAGAACCCCTTGAATGAGGGGATGGCCAAGTTCCCCTGAGGAAGGATCTTGATAAGATACCTAAAAGTTTTGCTGTTAGCCTTTCTCCAGTTCTTCCCCAGAGGGACCTACGGACTTTTTTGGTTTTTCGAGACAGGGTTTCTCTGTATAGCCCTGGCTGTCCTGGAACTCACTTTGTAGACCAGGCTGGCCTTGAACTCAGAAATCCGCCTGCCTCTGCCTCCTCTGCTGGGATTAAAGGCGTGCGCCACCACACCCGGCTGACCTACGGACTTTTACAAGGGTAACTGTACACTTGTGGAAAGGAAATAATCAGACTTTTTGGGGTCTGTTGGATACTGGCTCTGAATTGACGCTGATCCCAGGAGATCCCAAGAAACAGTGTGGCCCTCCAATTAAAGTAGGGGCTTATGGTAGACAGGTGATCAACAGAGTTTTGACTGATGTCGGACTCACAGTAGGTCTAGTAGGTCCCTGAACACATCCTCTGGTCATTTCCTCATTTCCCCCATTCCAGAATGTGTAATTGGGATAGATATACTTAGAAATTGGCAGAATTCTCACATTGGTTCTCTGACCTGTGGAGTGAGGGCTATTATGGTTGGAAAGGCTAAATGGAAGCCTTTAGAGTTGCCTTTGCCAAAGAAAATAGTGAATCAAAAACAATATCACATTCCTGGAGGAACTGCAGAAATTACTGCCACTATCAAGGACTTGAAAGATGCAGGGGTAGTGGTTCTTACCATATCTCCCTTTAACTTTCCTATCTGGCCAGTGCAGAAGACATATGCATCATGGAGAATGACAGTTGACTATTGAAAACAAAATCAGGTAGTAACTCCAATTGCAGCTGCTGTACCATATGTAGTTTCATTACCTGAGCAAATTAACACATGTCCTGGTACCTGGTATGCAGCTATTGATCTAGCAAATGCTTTCTTCTCAGTACCTGTCCATAAGACCACCAGAAGCAATTTGCTTTCAGTTGGCAAGGCCATCAGTATACCTTCACAGTTTTGCCTCAAGGATATATTAACTCTACTGCCCTGTGTCAGGACTTAATTAGAAGGGATCTTGATCATTTGTCTCTCCCACAAAATATTACATTGATGCACTATATTGATGAAATTATGTTTATTGGACCAAGTAAGCAGAAAGTAACAACCACTTTGGACTCATTGCTAACATGTATGCGTATCAGAGGATGGGAAATGAATCCAGCCAAAATTAAAGGACCATCTACCTCAGTGAAATTCTTAGGAGTCTAGTGGTATGAGCCATACAGAGATATTCCTTCTAAGGTGAAAGATAAGTTATTGCACCTGGCCCCACCCACCACCAAGAAAGAAGCACAATATTTAGTGGGTCTATTTGGATTCTGGAAATAGCATATTCCTCACTTGGGTGTGATACTCAGGCCCATTTACCATGTGACTTGGGAAGCTGCTAGCTTTGTGTGGGGCCTAGAACAGGATAAGCTCTTCAACAGGTCCAGGCTGCTGTGTAGGCTGCTCTCTACCACTTGGACCAGATGACTCAGCACACTGGATGGTACTTGAGGTGTCGGTGGCAGATAGAGATGCTGTTGGGAGCCTCTGGTAGGCTCCTGTAGGTCAATCACAGAAGAGACCTTTGGGATTTTGGAGCAAAGCTCTATCATCATCTGCAGACAACTGTTCTCTCTTTGAAAAACAGCTCTTGGTCTGCTATTGGGCTTTAGTGGAAACTGAATGTTTGACAGTAGGACACCAAGTTACCATGTGACCTGAACTGCCCATCATGAGCTGGGTGTTAACAGACCCTTCAAGTTATAAAGTAGGACATGCACAGCAGCAGTCTATTATCAAATGGAAGTTGTATATATGTAATTGGGCTGGAGCAGGTCCTGAAGGCACATGCAAGTTACATGAAGAAGTTGCTCAAATGCGTATGGTTCCTATTCCTGTTACAATGCCATCTGCTGCCAAGCATGCTCCTGTAGCCTCATGTGGTGTTCCCTACGATCGACTGACTGAAAAAGAGAAGACTAGGACTTGGTTTACTGATGGCTCTGCACTTAATGCAGGCACCGTCTAGAAGTGGACAGCTGCAGCTGCCGGTAATCTGGTGGCAGGTTGACTACATTGGACTGCTTCCTCCATGGAAAAGACAACATTTTGTTCTTACTGGAATAGGTATTTATTCTGGTTATGGATTTGCCTTTCCTGCATGTAATGCTTCTGTCAAAACCACCATCTGTGGACTTACAGAATGCCTTATCCATTGTCATGGTATTTTCTTGATCCAGGAATCAAGGGCTGGAGAAGGGAATAGTTCTACTCACTATCACTCCTAGTGACCCTCTAGGAAAATTTTTGCTTTCTGTCCCCACAACTCTAGGTTCTGCAGGCCTAGAAGTTTTGTTTCCAGAGGAGAGTGCTCCTACCAGGAGCCACAACAAACATTCTTCCCCTTGGTCATTTTGGGCTTCTAATGCCCTTCAGCCAACAGGCTAAGAAAGGAATAACAGCGTTAGGAGGGGTGATGGATCCAGATTACCATGGGGAAATTGGATTACCTCTCCACTATGGAGGTAAGCAGGATTATGTCTGGAGTTCCCTTAGAACGTCTTAATTAGTACTACCATGTCCTGTGATTAAAGTCAATGGGAAACTACAACAGCCTAATACAAGCATGATGGCAAGGGATGCAGACCCATCAGGAATGAAGGTATGGGTCACTCCTCCAGGAAAAGAGCCAAGACCTACTGAAGTGCTTGCAGAGGGTAGACAATAGGTAATAGAGAAAGGTAGTTAATAAATACCAGCTAAGACTATGTAATCAGTTTCAGAAATGAGGATTATAAAGTAATATGAATGCTTCTGTTTAACTTTGTAAAGAACACATTTGTCAGCCGGGTGTGGTGGCACGCCTTTAATGCCAGAACTCGAGAGGCGGAGGCAGGCGGATTTCTGAGTTCGAGGCCAGCCTGGTCTACAAAGTGAGTTCCAGGACAGCCAGGGCTATATAGAGAAACCCTGTCTCAAAAACAAACAAACAAACAAACAAACAAAAAATCAAACAAAAAACAACCTAACAATTAATCCCAGCACTCGGGAGGCAGAGGCAGGCGGATTTCTGAGTTCGAGGCCAGCCTGGTCTACAAAGTGAGTTCCAGGACAGCCAAGGCTACACAGAGAAACCCTGTCTCGAAAAACCAAAAAAAAAAAACAAAAACAAAACAAAACAAAAAAACCAACAACAAAAACAACCTAACAAGTACTGATTTGACTTGTTCCTTTTTATTTTTTCAGACTTCTTTATTGTGTATCTGTGTGTCTTAGGGTTTTATCCTGTAAAGAGATACTGTCACCATGCCAACTCTTAAAAACATTTAATTGGGGCTGGCTTATAAGTTCAGAGGTTTAGTCCATTATTGACATGATGGGATGCGTGGAAGCATGCAAGATAGACATGGTGCTGTCAAGGAGCTGAGAGTTCTACATGGGATCTGCAGGCAGCATGAAGGGCGAGGGACATTGGGCCTGGCTTGGGCTTCTGAAAACCCAAAGCCCAGTGACATACTTCCTCACACAAGGCCAAGGCCACATTTCTCAATTTCTCAATAGTGCTACTCTCTATGAGCATATGGAGGCCATTTTTCATTCAAAGCACCACACTCTGTGTGTCTGTCTGTGTGTGTGTCTGTGTGTGTGTGTGTCTGTGTCTGTGTGTGGGTGTGCTTGTACCTCCGAACACAAGTGGAGGTCACAGAACAAGTTGATGGAGTTGATTCTCTCCTGCTATGCAGATTCTAAAGATGGAACTCAATTATCAGGCTGTGTGACAAGTGCCTTTACCCACTGAGCCAAGCTGCTGGTCCTGTGATTCTGTTCTTAACCTTTCATTTTACATCCAGTCCCTCATGTCTGTTAGGTACTACATTCAAATTGAGGAAACTGCCCTACTTATTTCCACCATTTCTCTATACTGTCAGACTGGGTTGTGGTGGCCCCCATACCTTTAATCCCAGCACTTGGGAGGGAGAGGAAGGTAGATCTTTGTGAGTTTGAGGCCAGCCAAGGCTACACAGAGAAATCCTGCTAGGGGTGGTGGGGAGCGGGGAGGGAGAACTACAAAATCTATAGTGTTACCCCATTAGAGTTTTCATGTAAATTCCTATGAGTTTCCTAACTCATCTTCTGTTCTATTCTTAGTGGTCTCTTCCTTCTGTGATATTTTACACATAGAAAATAATTCTGTAGAACCTTAAGTATGAGCTTGTCACTTTACTAAAAAACTTTTACAGTTGTTTCCTTCATAATTTAGATCAAAGTCCAAAGTGCTGATGACTTTGTCCTGTAAGACTTTATGAAATCTGGCCCTTGGCCTAACTTCCTCATCTTGTTTACTAGCTCTAGTCACAATGGCTGCCTTGGTGGTCCCCAAGTATAGTAAACATTTCTGTCTACCTGAGAACATTTAAAAAAATTACCATTGGGCCGGACATGGTGGCACATGCCTTTAATCCCAGCACTCGGGAGGCAGAGGCAGGCGGATTTCTGAGTTCGAGGCCAGCCTGGTCTACAAAGTGAGTTCCAGGACAGCCAGAGCTATACAGAGAAACCCTGTATCAAAAAAACCAAAAAAAAAAAAAAACCAAAAAAACAAAAAAACCCCAAACAAAAATCAAACAAACAAACAAACAAAAACTATTGCTTTAGGGATTTTTACTTATGGTTTCTTTATCTGGAATTCCCATTTCTAGATGGATGTGCACAGATGGTTTTCTTACTTTGTTCATGTCTGTTGAGATAATGCTTGAGATAATGCTTCCTTTTTTGTTGTTGTTTTGTCTGTTTATTTTGGTTTTTTGAGACTGTTTTTCTCTGTGTAGCCCTGGCTGTCCTGGAACTCACTCTGTAGACCAGACTGGTCTTGAATTCAGAAGTCCACCTGTCTCTGCCTCGCAAGTGCTGGTATTAAAGGCATGTGCCACCACTGCCCGGCGAGATAATACCTTTTTTTTTTTTTTAATAGTTTAATGTATTTTAATAGCAAACTTACAGGAACAGCACAGAAGACAGACAACATTAAAAAACATGTACTTGTATGTAGGACAACTCAGAAAAGTATAGTGAATGGATAGAATCTACTGTGTGATTAAAAATGCTATAAACACCATTTAGTTGCCATCAATAAGAAATTTACTTATTTAAAAAAAATCCAAATGCTGACATTGTCCGGGAAATTTTAACAGGTTTATTTATAATTGTTATAAAGTTGAACTGTTGAAATGTGTTCACTGAAACATTTTGCTTGCATTAATGCTTTACATCTTGCATTTATATTAAAAATTCACACACAAATGAACATGGAGAAATGCCAATAACTGATTCTGCCCCCTGTTTCCACTCACAATCATATACTTAGGTACTTTTGACCCTATGAAAAAAATCTCTAACATCCAGAACTAACTGATAACAGGAAGAAGAGACAAAATAATTTTTTTTGAGAATGAAATGTTTCCCCTCACAGTGGACTCTTAAGCATGTTTTCTGTATATGCGGTGTGCTAGCTGGATATCTTTTGGCATAATTGTTACACGTTTGGCATGGATAGCACACAGATTGGTATCTTCAAAAAGGCCAACCAGATAGGCCTCACTTGCCTCCTGCAAAGCACCAATAGCTGCAGTCTGGAAGCGCAGATCTGTTTTGAAGTCCTGAGCAATTTCTTGCACCAGACGCTAAAAGGGGAGCTTGCCGATCAGAAGTTCAGTGGACTTCTGATAGTGTCTGATTTCACAGAGTGCCATAGTACCAGACCTGTAACGATGAGGTTTCTTCACCCCTTCAGTAGAGGGCATACTCTTGCGAGCGGCTTTTGTTGCCAGTTATTTCCTGGGTGCTTTACCACCGATGGATTTGCTGGCAGTCTGCTTTGTATGAGCCATGGTATGGACACCTCCTTACTTACCCCCCTTCTCCTTCAGCTGGAGCTCAGCAAGCGGGATGTGGTGCTGGCGTTGGAGAGCAGTGGAGGCTGCAAACACAATTAGAGATAATACTTCTTAAAGAAACCTTTCTTGACTATCTGTTCCAAAATAACTCTCATGGTCACTTCCTTTTCTCGTTGTATTCTTACCTTCTATTGATAGTATGGTCACATTTTTTGGTACTTACTGGTTTTCTTCCACATTAGAACATTTGCTCCTTGAGGGTAGTAATTTGTTTCATTTTCTGACTTCCAGCTCTCTATGTGTTTTGAATTCTATTTTCTTTACAAAAGGTAATAAATACTTCATGACTGATAGTATAGTGAATGAAATAAGAGTCATGCTGGGCTGTTAGGTAGGCAGTTGTTGTGCAAGCCTGGTGACCAGAGTTAGATACCTGGAACCAATGTCAAAAGTGTATCTGCAATTCTAGCACTTCAGTGAGCAAGATGGGTGGTGGGAATAGGAGAATCAACCAGAAGCTCATGGGCTATCTAGCTTAAAATACGAAGCACAGCAGAAACAGAAAGAGAGACCCTTCCTTTAAAACAAAAAAGATGGAAGGAGAGAACCCAAGTCTTGAAAGTTTTCTCTGACCTCCACCAGTTTTCTTTATAAAGAACCTATCTTAGAATGGGATACATATATCTCCATTGATTTGAGAATGTAATTAAGATTTAAACTTTAGAGGCCCTTATTTCTAAATTCTGAGGTATGCTGTGACACCTATAGTATTAGGAGTGCTCACTGTAGGAGAAGTTGAGCTATTTCAAAATCCTTTAATACCTAATTCACCATTTAGAGCTACTTTCTAGTATTGTTAGGCTTTCTGTTAGTTATTTAGGAATGATTTATGAAGCAGAACATTTGGATATAGTTGGCAATAGTTTTTAAAGTTATTTTAAAGGGATGTTATTAATGTGAATTTTTTTTTTTGTTCATGTAACCCTGGGATATTTAGTTTCTGCCTTTGACTAGTAAAAGAAAGAGACATTGTTATTCTAGCTCAGACTTTGGTCTTTATATTAGTTAGGGAACACTGGTTGCTGTAATAGATACATTCAGAATGACCTAGACTGATACACTCTTTTCCATTCTCTATCTTGTTTCTTGCAAGGTCGCCTGAGGATGATGGCCAGCATAATCATTTTCACTTGTATTTTACTTCTAAAATCAGTTACAGGCTTCTAGCTTACTGCTAGAAGGCTGAGGACATTATGTAGATGCTTAGGAAGAGAATCATTTTATCAACTTGTAGCTACTCTCTGCTTTGGACCTCTAACCTAGGTGTAGTTGGTAGAATTTTAGTTTCCTTTTATTCCTTTCAGAACCACAGAGTTTTGAGTCACCACCATTTTGGATTTCAGAAAAAGCCTGTTCCCTACGCCTGATAGAAAATCTGAAAAAAACGTTTCCCCCTTGCTTTTGGTACATTAGATCTTTGACTACCCTACACTCCTGAGGCTTTGGTTATAATCTGTTGTTAGATTGTGATAGTGACTATGCAGATGACTTAGCTTAGGGGAGGACGCAGCTCAGTGTGCAGGGTGCTCACCTAGCGTATATGAAGCCCTGGCCTAATCCACAGTATTGCAGAACATCTATAATGGGATCTGATGCCCTCTCATGTATCTGTACTCATATAAGTAAAATAAATAGATCTTAAAAAAAACAACAAAAAAAATAGTTCTAGCTTCCTAGCTGGGTCTGGCAGACAGGTAAGCTTTGGTTTGCTAGTCTTGATCTATGTTACTATCTTCAAATCAGTTTGTTTACTCTGTAGTAGAATGTGATTTATTCATTCATCACTCATACTTTTTTCCATTGTTTTTGAGACTGTCTATATACCCCTGGTTAACCTAACCTAGAATTCTCTTGCCTCTAATACCCAGAGAGATCTGTCTGTCAAGTGCTCGGATTAAAGGGATGTGCCACCTTGTCTGGGTATATTGTAATAAATGTCAACTTATTCCTTAGGTTATTTCCTTCCTCTTTGTATAGTGCTGCAATAAATAATCTTAAACTCATCTATTTTTTTTGCACATGTTCTAGAGTTTCTCTTCTTGGGTGCAATTTTCAAATTGTTTTTGATGTGATTATACCAACTATGTGTGTATTCATTTATGTGTATTCATTTATTTTGAGACAGTCCTGGCTGGCCTAGAATGGAATATTCAGGTCAGGTTGGCCTTGAGCTCACAGAGATCCACCTTTTTCTTTGGTCCCTGTGATCAAAGGTGTGAAATACGATGCCTGGTTTCCAATTTGTATGTTGTCAATAATGATTCCTTATGACCTTGTCAACTCCTATCAGGTTATTACTTTTTATTTATTTACTTCCTGAGTTTAAACACCATTTTAGTGTTTTTATTTTATTTTTATAATGTATGCATGTCTGTGGGGGTATGTGTATGTGAGTACAGGCACACATGAAGAGGCATCAGATCCCCCTTGGGCTGAAGTATGGACAGTTGTAGACCGTACAGCATAGGTACTGGCAGTGGAGCTTGAGTTCTTTGCAAGAGGTTCTTAACATGCTGCATCCCAGGGTTTTAAAAAACATTTTACTTTTTTTCTCTTTTTTTTCTAATTGCTTGTGTGCAATTCTTTATATCATTTAGATACAGTATGGAGAAAAAGCAGGCTTTGAAGTTAGATCTGAATTCTTTGTAGTGTAATAGGTTTGAATTTGAAATAAAAATGATTGTCTTAGGGCTGAAGAGATAGCTCAGTGGTTAGGAAGGTTTGGAGTGACAGCACCATGGTTAAGAATACTAGCTCCTCTTTCCCAGGAACTGGGTTCAATTCCCAGTACCCACATGATGGATTATAATAACCTCTAACTTTTATTCCAGGGGATACAATGCTTTCCTTTGACATTAGGAGACACTAGGTATGCATGTGGTACACACACACACACACACACACACACATATATATATATATATATATATATATATATATATATATATACACATACATATACATATATACATATATATAAATATACATATATATATATACACATATATATATGTATATGTATATGTGTGTGTGTATATATATATATATATATATATATATATATATATATATATATGCAAAACCCTCAAGCACATAAAATAACAACAAATCTTAAAAGAGTGAATTATTTAAGAAAACGATGGTCACCCTGAGCTGCTCCAAGGAGCCTGAAGAGACTCACAGAGGCTTCGAAAGGGAGATGGAGATGCAGCAGAAGAGGATGAGCCCGTAGAGTGTGTAGTATCTCCAGAACAAGTGAGAAAAGGTCTTATAGCAAAATGCTTTTAAACATGCCTCCCCACCCCCATGTGTGGACAGGGGGTATATTGTGGGACATGTGGCTTAGTATAGCTTCCATTTTCTGTGTTTCTGTTGTTGTTTGTGTGTATTTTTTATTTTATGGGGGAGGTTGCAAGAGTGAAAGGCCGATATGAGTGGATGGGGAGATGATATAAGGGTGCATGATATGAAACTCACAAAGAATAAATAAAAAGAAAAAAGTGGCTCCATAGAGAAAAAGATGGCAGAGAGAAGCAGAACTAGAGACATAGCAGCAGCTGTGTGGGTGACTGTGTGGGTGACTGTGTGGGTGACTGTGTGGGTGACTGGTATGGGTGATAGGAACATGGACGGCTACTGGGGACAAAAGAGCATGTCACTGGTGGAGTAGAGTTGGTGGTCCTTGTCTGCTGAGAGACCTGCACTACCACTGGCCACTGCTATTGCTGCCTGGTTGCTTATTTGCCTGCTAGTCCTGCTGGGGTTTGATGAGGGCCCACAGCACAGCTCATAGGATGCAAGCACAGTGGTCTTGCCCAGGGAGCCACTGTGGTGGCTGATGCTGAGAGCAGGGAGGTATGCAGTGGCTTCCTTCCCCTTAATGCATTGCCCTGTTGCAAGATCACCCTGACTTTGGGAAACAACAGGATATCCAAGATGAGTTTCAGTGATAGTCCAAAATTTAATGTTGCTTTAGACCAGTGACTCATTGCAATAAGCATTTGCATGTAAAGCTGCTTGGGCAAAAAAATATAATGTGTGACATCCAGCAGTTTGCAGTGCCACTTCAATAAGTGAAGGTGTGATAGAGATGGGAAGATGGTAGAGTGTTGGTTGGGGAGTGGCACAGGTACTTGTGGCAGAGAGAGGTGACAGGTATGGGAGTATAGCCAGTGGATCAAGGAGCATGTTATTGCCAAGTAG
The DNA here is from genome assembly GCA_902729485.2 of Mus minutoides. Lineage (NCBI taxonomy): Eukaryota > Metazoa > Chordata > Mammalia > Rodentia > Muridae > Mus > Mus minutoides. The sequence goes on along the minus strand of LR753503.1, from coordinate 224,497 downwards.
GGCAGAGTGGTGTACAGCAGCTTGTCAGGTTCTGCCCCTGACCTCGTTGCCTATCCACACAATTACCTTGGCTCTGAGTAACAAGGAATCTGAGCTGAAGAATGAATGGTTCCTTTTCTGGGTTAAGCCTCCTCTCCTCAAAAGATCTCCATACTGCTGTCCTTGGTCCATGCTGCTGCCTGGGGTCATGTTGATGTTTGTGGTCAGTACTGCTGCCTGAGACCGTGTTGATGTCTATGATCAGGGCTCTCATAGAAACCATGTTGATTTCTGTTTTGAGTGCTGCCACCTGAGGTCATGTAGATGTCTGTGGTTCTGTGCTTCTGCCTGAAGCCATCTTGATGTCTGTGGTCCATGTTGCTACCAGAAACCATGTGGGAAGTCCATGATCTGTGCTGCCCTGTGGCTGTATGGGCAAGGAAGCTTCTTTTGAAGTGGTATGGACAGTTACACGCTTATAACTGAGAGACATTGTAGGCTTCTGTGACAATCCTTTCTTGTCCTCTTAAAGAAACAGTCCAGACAGGAAGCTATTGAAGAAAGTCTATAAAAATTGTGATTAAAATGCTGAAGTGTAGCTCTCCACAGTTGGTGGCTTCTAATTGGGGTGGGGGTGGGAAAGGACTCATTTATCTTTAACTTTAAGGGGCTGGCCGCTGGGAGTTTGACCATGCTCCAATGAGTATACCGGCAACACAAATTGGACCTGTGTTTTGTTTTTTTGTCAGGGAGGGCTCAAGGGTAGGTTGGTGGACCTTGAAGGATTGTAAAGCAAGTGTGATCAGGGTGCGTTGCATGAAATTACTCAATAGTTTATAAAAATATTATGCTTACAAAAGTATTAATGCTGTGAGAAAAAGAGTGAATTCAACCACATAACTTTAAATGTTTAAAAAAAAACATTAAAAGTTCCCCAATATATAGGAAAAAAAATCTTGTAAGGCTTTGTCTGTTTTATTAATTTTTTATACTATTTAATTTCTTAGATTGCATTTTTCTCTGTTTTTCTTGAGCTTTCTTTTCCCATTTATGAATTTTATAGTTCTGATTTATGTTTTATATCATAAATATTTAAATTTTTCATTTGGGAATTTATTTGTTGTGTTGTGTTTGTGCGGTGTATGTACTGGTTAGTGTAGGTGTATTGTGAGGTTAGAGATAGATGTTAGCTGCCTCTTATCAATCTTGACCTTTATTTTTTGAGACAGGGTCACTCACTGAACTTGATTTGACCAAGTAGATGGCCAGTCAACCTCATTGTCTTAGTCAGGGTTTCTATTCCTGCACAAACATCATGACCAAGAAGCAAGTTGGGGAGGAAAGGGTTTATTCAGCTTACACTTCCATACTGCTGTTCATCACCAAAGGAAGTCAGGACTGGAACTCAAGCAGGAGCTGATGCAGAAGCCATGGAGGGATGTTCTTTACTGGCCTGCTTCCCTTGGCTTGCTCAGCCTGCTCTCTTATAGAACCCAAGACTGCCAGCCCAGAGATGGTCCCACCCACAAGGGGCCCTTGATCACTAATTGAGAAAATGCCTCACAGCTAGATCTCATGGAGGCATTTCCCCAACTGAAACTCCTTTTTCTGTGATAATTCCAGCTGTGTCAAGTTGACACAAACCTAGCCAGTACACTCATGGATCCACCCGTCTATGTTCCTGTCCCTTTCTACCTAACTAATGTTGTGTTTGCAATTTTGGAGCCTGGCTTTTTATTTTTTTGGTTTCTATTCTGTGTTCTAATTCAGTTTCTTTTCTTTTATCCAATTGTAAAAGTCTCCATCCCTCATCCCCCATGGTCTCATGTTGCTTTGCCTGTCTAGGAAGTTACTATGTCAGAGGTTCTCAACCTGTGGTTAAAGGACCCATTCACAGCTGTTGCCTCAGACCAACAGAAAACACAGATATTTACGCTACAATTTGTAACAGCAACATAACAGTTATAAAGTAGCAACTAAAATAATTTTATGGTTGAGGGTGACTACAACATGAAGAGCTGGCTGCATTAGGAAAGTTGAGAACCTCTGCACTATGTAGACCAGGATGGCCTGAAACCCACTGTCTATCTCTGCCTCCTGCTTGCTGGGATTAAAGGCATGTGTCGCTACACCTGGTTCCTTTTGGCTTTTAAAAGATATTTTTATTTTTAATTTCTTTGCTGAGGGCTTAACATTTTTACTCTTTTAAGAATATTTGTAATTGCACATAGAAGTATTATTTTATCAAGTCTATTTAAAAGTTGGCTTTTTTTTTTGTTTTTTGTTTTTTGGTTTTTTTTTTTGAGATAGGATCTCACATTGTAGCCCTGGCAGGCTTGGAACACACAGTAGACTAGCCTAACCTGAAACTCTCAGAGACTTGTCTGCCTCTGCTTCCTGAGTCCTGGATTAAAGGTCTATCATGTTATGCCCTGCCTTATGACATTTTTTTTTTCTTCCGGACAGGGTTTCTCTGTGTAGCCCTGGCTGTCCTGGAACTCACTTTGTAGACCAGGCTGGCCTCAAACTCAGAAGTCCATCTGCCTCTGCCTCCCTAGTGCTGGGATTAAGGGCGTGCGCCACCACTGCCCCGCACGACATTTTTTTTTCTCTGACTTTTTCTGTTCTTTTGTGGCCTGTTAATTTAAAAATATATATTTGAGGTTTTATTTGTTTTTATTTTATATGTAGGGATGTTTTACCTGCATGTATGTATGTATGTGTACCACGTTCATACAGTGGCTACAGAAGGGCATTGAATACTTCTGGAGCAGTTGTGAGTTGCCAAGTGGGTGATCCATTTGAACCTAGGTCCTCTGGAAGATCAGCTAGAGCTCTTAATCACTGCACCATCATTCTCTAGCTCTCCCTGCCGTTTTTTTTTTTGGAAAGGATAGGATGGGCTTTGTAACTGAAGATAACCTTGAACTTCTAATTCTGCTTTTACTTCTCTAATACTAAAATTACAGGTGTGTGCTACCACTACTCCCTGTTTATGAATTGTTGGGGATAGAATACAGGGATTTGTGCATGCTAGATAAACATTTTCTCAGTTGAGCTATGTTCTTAGTACCCTGTTGGTTGGTTGATTGATAGAGAACTATTTGGTTATGTATTTTCTCATTATCTGTTGTATGTGATTTTTTTTTTTAAAGATATTATCTTTCTGGTCACTATGAAGATTATATATATGATCTAAATTTATTTGTTTTTTATTTTTTTACTGTGTTGGGGATCAAACCCATTGTCTTAGATATCCACTGACCTACATCCTCCAACCCTTAAATTTTTTACTAAGTTGAATTTTATCAATTTAACTTTATTTGTATGTAAAACTTTTCTTTCTTCCTTCTCTTCCTTCCCTCTTCCTCTTCTTTTTCTTCTTTCTTCTTTCTCCTCCTCCTACTCTTTTCTTCTTCCTTCTCCTCATCTTCTTCCTCTTCTTTTTCCCCTTAGATTAGGTTTTTCTGTGGAACAGCCCTGGCTGTCCTAGAGCTTGCTGGGCACCAGGCTATCCTCAGACCCAGAGATCCACCTGCGTCTTAACTCCGGAGTGCTAGGATTAAAGGTGTGCATCACCCATGCGCAGCTACTATTTCTTTCTTTCTTTCTTTTTTTTTTTTTTTTTTTTGGTTTTCCGAGACAGGGTTTCTCTGTATGGCCCTGGCTGTCCTGGAGCTAACTTTGTAGACCAGGCTGGCCTCAAACTCAGAAATCCGCCTGCCTCTGCCTCCCGAGTGCTAGGATTAAAGGCGTGCGCCACCACACCAGGCTACTATTTCTTTTTTTCTTTTCTCTTTTGGCTTTTTGAGACAGAATTTCTCTGTGTAATAGCTCTGAACTCTGGCCTGCTGGGGGTTTAAGGCACATCCCACCATGCATGGCTTCAAAACTTTTATTTTTATACAGTTCCTTTATCCATGTAGGTAGGTTTTTTTAAATTATATTTTTATACGTTGTATATCCAATAATATAAAATTTTAATTTTTGAGATGCTTTTGCCCTTTAAATCCTGTAAATTAAAAAAAGTTGTCTGGTGCCTTAACTGTAGTGGTAAGTACCTGTAGTTCCAGCTGGGGCGGAGGCAGGAAGATGGTAAGTTTAAGGTCAGTGTGGGCAATATAAGAAACCTTGTCTCATAAAATAAAACAAAGCCAAGAGAAATATTGGCTTTCATATTTGCCTGTGTAAGTTGTCTTTATTGAGTTTTTTGTTTGTTTATTTGTTTTTAATGGAATGCCAAGTTTCTGTTTACTGTCTTCATTTTAACATGAGGATCTAGGCGTGGCAGCCGCACTCAGGAGGCAGAGGCAGGTGATGTCTGGGTTCAAGGCCAACCTGTTCTACAGAGCAAATTCCAGAACAGCTAAGGGTACATAGAGAAACCCAGTCTTGAAGATTAATAAAAAGAAAATAAAATAAAAGAAAAATAATTTTAACATGAGTAACATAACTAGCATTTCTTACAGGGTAAGTGCAGTGGTAGTGGACTCCTTCAGTTTTTGTTTATCTAAGAATGTTTCCATTTTTCCTTATTTTTAAGGATAGTTTTTTTTTTTTAAGATTTGTTTATTTATTTTATGTATATGAGTCTTCTGTCTTCATGCACACCAGAAGAGGGAATCAGATCTCATTAAGAGATGGTTGTTAGCCACCATTAATTGCTGGGAATTGAACTCAGGAATTTTGGAAGAGCAGTCAGTGCTCTTAACTGCTGAGCCATCTCTTCAGCCCTTTAAGGATAGTTTTGATAGACTTAATTTCAAGTTAACGTTTTATCTTTTAGCAGCTTAACATTTTAAAATATTTTAAAGTTACATTTACTGATATATTTGCAGATGTGTGTGCCATGGCATGTGTGTCAAGGTCAGAAGACAGAATGAAAGACATGGGAAATTCTTTGTCCACATAATGTCTTTTGGAAACCTGGAAAGTTGCTGAGTAAGCAATAACAACTTGATTTAAAATTACCTTTTTTTTTAAAGATTTATTTTATTTATTATATATTAAGTACACTGTAGCTGTCTTCAGACACTCCAGAAGAGGGCGCCAGATCTCGTTACGGATGGTTGTGAGCCACCATGTGGATGCTGGGATTTGAACTTATCACCTTCGGAAGAGCAGTCGGGTGCTCTTACCCACTGAGCCATCTCACCAGCCCTAAAATTACCATTTTTAAAAATCTCTTTTAGTTCTGGAATTGGCTAAGATAAGGGCTTTGAAAATGTTTTTGTTTTTGTCTGTTTTTCTTTTCTTTTTCTGTTTTGTTTGAGACAGGGTTTCTTCATATAGTACTGTCTGCTCTGGAACTCACTCTGAAGACCAGGTTGTCCTCAGAGATCTGCCTACTTCTCTCAGGTGCTGGGATTAATGGTGTGTGAGCTACCACTCAGTGCAAAGCTTTGTTTTTCTAAATAGGCAGTAGCAGTAAAAAAAAAAAAAAAAGTTACCTTAAGAATGCGTATATTCGGGGCTGGTGAGATGGCTCAGGGGGTAAGAGCACCCGACTGCTCTTCTGAAGGTGATAAGTTCAAATCCCAGCATCCACATGGTGGCTCACAACCATCCGTAACGAGATCTGGCGCCCTCTTCTGGAGTGTCTGAAGACAGCTACAGTGTACTTACATATAATAAATAAAATAAATCTTAAAAAAAAAAAAAAAAAAGAATGTGTATATTCAGCCTGGTATATTTAGCCTGGCCGGGTGTGGTGGCGCATGCCTTTAATCCCAGCACTTGGGGGGGCAGAGGCAGGCGGATTTCTGAGTTCGAGGCCAGCCTGGTCTACAACGTGAGTTCCAAGACAGCCAGAGCTACACAGAGAAACCCTGTCTTGAAAAAGAATGTGTATATTCTCTCTGTCTCTTTATCTCTCTGTCTCTCTCTGTCTCTCTCACTCTGTCTCTGTCTCTCTCTCACACACACATACACACCTCTTCAATCAATAAAGTATATCTAGAATGGTAATACCAATATACAATAAGGTGTTTTAAAATATGTTTAATTTTATTTATGTGTGTATACATGTGAATGTAGGTATCTGTGAAAGCCAGTGGCATTGGATCTCTGTGGAGCTAGTTATAAGCAGTTGCTAGTTATCTGATGTTGGTGCTGTGAACCAAATTTAGATACCCTGCGAAAACTGTATAACTAACCTCTGAGTCATCTTTCTAGCCCTACTTTTGCTGTAGACCAGGCTTGCCTTAAACTCAGATTCATCTGCTTGGAGAGAGAGGGGGCAGTACTGAGATCATTATGCCCTGCTTCAGCCCTCTTAAGTTTTAAAACAGTGTAAAAGGAGGATGGCCATAGATTTTCTTACTTAGTTATATTCAGGAAATTTGGTAGCAGATTAAGTTTTGGCTTCATTGTTTTTAATTAATTAACTTTTAAGGGTCAGACATGGTGGGGCAAACCTTTATTCTTAGCACTAGTAGGCAGAGACAGGCAGATCTCTGAATTCAAGGCTAGCCTGGACTACAGAGGGAGTTCCAGGACAGCCAACACTATACAGAGAAACCCTGTGTCTTAGTTAGGGTTTTACTGCTGTAAACAGACACCATGACCAAGGCAAATCTTATAAAAAACAACATTTAATTGGGGATAGCTTACAGGTTCAGAGGTTCAGTCCATTATCATCAAGGTGGTAGCATGGCAGCATCCAGGCTGTCATGGCACAGGCAGAGCTGAGAGTTCTACATCTTCATCTGCTAGTGGAAGACTGACTTCCAGGCAACTGGGGTGAGAGGTCTTAAGCCCACACACACAGTGACACACCTACTCCAACAAGGTCACACCTATTCCAACAAGGCCACACCTCCAAATGGTGCTACTCCCTGATCCAAGAATATACAAACCATCACACCCTGTCTCAAAAAAGTACAAATCAAAATAAATGGGTATTTTGCCTGCTTGCATGTCTGTGCACCATGTGTGTGCCTGGTGCTCTTAGAGGTCAGAAGAGGGCATCTGATATCCTGGAACTGGAGGCAGGCGGATTTCTGAGTTTGAGGCCAGCCTGGTCTACAATGTGAGTTCCAAGACAACCAGGGCTATACAGAGAAACCCTGTCTCGAAAAACCAAAAAAAAGTGTTGATGAGAGAGAGAAGGGGAGAGGAGAGGGGAGAGGAGGAGAGAGAGAATAGAAAGAGAAGTAAATTAAGTAAACAGTTAGAATCACACTCATTGTCATTAGATCAAAATGTCCTAAGTTGTCTTGTGGGCTAATTCTTTCATTTTTCCTTTGGCATTTCATAGTTAATATTTCATGTCCTTCAATAGCATACTAAGCAGAATTTAAGAAATATGTTTCTGATCCAGGTATATTACGTTTGGGTGTTTACACAAAAGACTTTAAGTTAAACTATCAGAAGTATTTGTATATCAGTGTTTACTGTAGTACTTTTAGGTCAGTAAGAGGGGTCTGCATGTGAAGGTACGTGCTGTCAATCCGTATGGTGGGAAGAGAGTGGATTCCTGAGCGCTGTCTTCTGACCTCTACACTTGTGCTGTGCATTTGCTTACTCCCTCCAATAACTGAACAAATATTTTTTAAAAATTGATACTTTAAAAATTTATGTTTATTTTACATGTTATGGTATTTTGCTTGCCTGTATGTCAAGTGTATGCAGTTCCTTTGGAGACCAGAAGAGGGCATTGGATCCTCTGGGATTGCTGTTAACAGATGTTATGAGCTGCCATTTGGATGCTGGGAATTGAACTGTGGTTTTCTGGCATTGCACCTAATGTTAACTAATGAGTTATCTCTGTATCTAGCTCTTATACTTTTAATTGCAATGAATGTTGTATGGATGTTTAATATAAAGTTCGTTAGAAAATTTACTAAAGATTATGTTTCACTTCTTTTTCATTGAAGGATATGGTTACTGGACTTAGTCCTCTGCTCTTCAGGAAGCTTAGTAATCCTGACATATTTGCACCTACTGGAAAAACTAAACTCCAGCGACAACTTAGTCAGGATGACTGTAAGTTACGGAGAGGAAGCCTGGCCAGTTCTCTGTCAGGTAAGCATAAGACTTTTTTTTAATGGAATGTGGGAAATGAATATATTAGTATGTGGTACATAATGTCCTTAGCATGTATAGGACCTGGGTTCAACCTCCAGAACCAAAAAGTGGGGATGGGGATAATTGTGGGACTGTGTTGTTAATATATAAAGATATATCAATTGAATGGTCATCTTGATAGCCTCTTCTTTGATATGTTCCCATAGAATACTGTAGGATACCCTGTTTTCTTTCTACTACTTTGTAAATTCTCTGAATGCTAGCCACCTGAACAGCATAGATAGTTGTTAGCTAACTAGTACTCTTGGCTACTCCAGGATGATTTTTGCTCCTTTTATAACTTTGTAGATTTCACATCCTTTTCTTATTACCCTTACCTCCCCACTCCTCACCTCCACCCCTACTCTCACCCCCTACCCATGATGGAAAAACCCAGGGACTTGTATTTGCTAGCCAAATGCTCTGCTATTGTGCAAAATCCCATAATTATCTCCCTGGCTCCTGTAAAGAAAAGACAATTATAAAATCCAATATACAAAGGTATAAAAAAAGTCCAGGTTGAAAACAGTTAAGATTCAGTAATTTTAATCAATCAATAGACTATGAAAAAACAGAGTATTGCCAATAGAGAAAAGCAGTAGAGAAAAAGAGTCCTGCTGTGTGCTTCTTCCCCCAATAGTAAACAGTTGTCATTTCTTTTCTTTCAGTTCCTTTTTGGTCACGTTCTCCCTGGCTTTTTATCTTTTCACTGTTGTGCTGTCATTTTTTTTTTAAGTTTGTATATTGATGTTGTTGGGTTGTTTGTTTGTTTGTTGTTGTTTTTTTTGAGACAGGGTTTCTCTTTATAGCCTTGGCTGTCCTGGAACTCAGAATTTCGCCTGCCTCTGCCTCCTGGGTGCTGGAATTAAAGGTATGTGCCACTACGCCAGGCCCCGTATATTGATGTTGTATATGGACATTTTTATTTGCAAATATGCCTGCATGACAGAAGAGATCATCATCAGATGCCATTGTAGATGATGTTGTGAACCACCATGTAGTTGCGGGGATTTGAACTCAGGACTTCTGGAGCAGCACCATGTGCTCTTAACCCCTGAGCTATCTCTCCAGCCTTGTACTACCTTTTTTATTTTGTGATTTCTGCTCTTATTTTTCATAGAACTCTGCTCATCTTTCAAGAACAGGATTATTTTCTGTTTGCCCATGATAAATTTAACTTTAAAAAAACGTACTGATTTGTGCAAAGGTATGGCTGTATGGGTGTATATCGTAGTGTATTTGCATGTGGAGACCAGAGGACAATTTTTAGGAGTTGGTTCTATTACGCTGATCTGGAGGATCATTGAAGTTATCAGGCTTGGCTACAAGTGCCTTTACCCTGTGAGCAATTCCAATAGTCTTGTAAGTAGAGTTTTGAATTAAGGATTAAAGGAAAAAACAAGCAGTGTAGTGGGGTACACACCTTTAATCTCAGCCCTTGGGAAGAAGAAGTGGACAGATCTGAGTTTGAGGCTAGTGTGGTCTATAGACACACAGAGTAACTATCTCAAAAACCAAAAATATACAAAGAAAGAAACAAAGAGATATAAAAAGAAAAACACAACAAACTAGAACTGGTGCTGGGTAGATGGGCATCAGTTGAGTACTTGTTCTTGCATATGACCTCTGCTCGATTCCCAGCAAGTTGCCTCATGACCGTCGCTATCTCCAGTTGGAGGGGGACCTGACACTTCTGACTTTTGCAGGCATCAGTCATGCATATACACATACATTCAGGTAGAACATACATATAAAGTATATAAAAATTTTAAAATATTTTTTAAAAAAGAAGAAAACTAAGCTGGGCGTGATGGCGCACGCCTTTAATCCCAGCACTTGGGAGGCAGAGGCAGGTGGATTTCTGAGTTCGAGGCCAGCCTGGTCAACAAAGTGAGTTCCAGGACAGCCAGGGCTACACAGAGAAACCCTGTCTCGAAAAAAAAACAAAAAAAACCAAAAAAAAAAAAAGAAGAAAACTATAGGCGCTGGAGGGATAGTTTAGGTGGTTAGGCCATGTGTAGTAGTATCACTTAGAATCCCAGTGCTTTGGAGGTTCCTGGAATTTACTGAACTGTCAGGCACACGGCCCAGCCTACTTGGTGAGTTCCAGGTCACCCAGAGACCTTGTCTCTGTCACACACAAAAACAGGTGAATAGTACCTGAGAAAGGACATCCAATGTTGTCCTCTGGTCTCCATACATATGTATACCTTTATACATACATCATTTGTGCACACAAACAATTTTTAGAGCAGGCTGGCCTCAAACTCACAGATCCTCCCCTTCCAAATGCTAAGTTTAAAGGTATGAGCTACCATGCCTGGGCCTTTTAATTTTATTTTGGAAAGTTACTTGGTTAAATTTCTCATCCCAAGTCAATGCCAGCAAGGGAATCAAATTCTATTCCTTTGGAAGAGCAGCAAGAAGTCTTAGCCACTGAGAAATCTCTACTGCCCCTTTTATTCTGTTTGCTTATTTTTTGTGTCAGGGACTCTGTGCAGTCCTGGCTAGCCTAGAACCAACTCTGTAGACCAGGCAGCAGACTCACCTCCTTTGTTCCTCAAGTGCTAGGACTAAAGGTGCTCACCACCACACTGAGCTTCCCCTCCCCGTTTAGATTAAAAACGTTTATTTTATATGTATGAATGTTTTTCTTATATGTATGTTTATGAATCACTTGTGTGCTCTGGTTCCCAAGGAGGTCAGAAGATGAGGGTTGGATCCTTTAGATCTTAACGTACAGTTAGTTGTGAGCAAGGGCCCTTAACTGTTGAGCCATCTCTTTAACTTTTTCTTTTAAGTACCTAGCAATATTAGTTCCTATGCTATGGTTTGCAATGTTAAATCTTTTCTATTCTGTATGGAAGTTTTAGTGTTCTAAATTGTGGAAATTGTTTGACTATCTGTATTTTTACTTAACTTGACTTGAGCCTTGTATATTTTATTAAAAAATTACTTATTTTATGTTTGAGTATTTTTGACTGTGTGTGTATGTCTGTGCACCAGAATTGGAATTGGATTACAAATATTCCACAAGTTACCATGTGGGTTCTGGGAAGCAAACCATGCTCTGAACCCCCCTCCATTGCTCTGAACCCCCTCTCCATTGCTCGGAACCACCTTTCCATTGCTCGGAACCCCCTCTCCATTGCCTCAGCCTTGCATCTTGCTTCCTGCCTCTCCTCTCCTCTCCTCTCCTCTCCTCTCCTCTCCTCTCCTCTCTTGTTTTTTTGAGAGAGAATCTTAACTGAGTATCCTTAGCTAGCCTGGAACTTGGTATATAAAGCAGGCTCACCTCCGAGCTCATGGAGACAGATCTGTTTGCACTCCTTTGCAAGTGTAGAATAAGGCTCTTGTCACCGTGCCCAGGAGTTGTTTTCATTTGTCAATGTTGCACCTAGCTTAGATTTTGCTGGGAAAACTGATTTTTGCTTAACTTGATTTCAGGTCACTTTCTTTGTTCTTGTATAGCTTGTACCTTTCTTTTCTTGGTTT
>LR753503.1:161681-212805 GCA_902729485.2 Mus minutoides | reverse complement strand
TTTTTTTTTTTTTTTTTTGGTTTTTCGAGACAGGGTTTCTCTGTGTAGCCCTGGCTGTCCTGGAACTCACTTTGTAGACCAGGCTGGTCTCGAACTCAGAAATCCGCCTGCCTCTGCCTCCCGAGTGCTGGGATTAAAGGCATGCGCCACCACGCCCGGCCACATAAAATTTTTTTAAAAATTATATTAAAATAAATAAATAAGCCGGGCGTGGTGGCACACACCTTTAATCCCAGCACTCGGGAGGCAGAGGCAGGCGGATTTCTGAGTTCGAGGCCAGCCTGGTCTACAAAGTGAGTTCCAGGACAGCCAAGGCACACAGAGAAACCCTGTCTCGAAAAACCAAAAAAAAAATTTTTTTTTATGTGTATTGTTGTTTTGCCTGCATGTATATCTGTGTTAGGATGTCAAAAGCCCTTGAACTGTACTTATATATAGACAGCTGTGAGCTGCCATATGGGTACTGGGAATTGAACTCAGGACCTCTGGAAGTGCTCTTAACTACTAAGCCTTCTCTCCAGTCGCCAAAGTCATTCTTTTTAAATTAAGTTTATGTTTTGTTTGTGATGCTGACTTGGTTATAGGGCTTTGGTGTATAGCTTATGCTGTTCTCAGAAACCTAGGCAGACTCAGACCGTTCTGCCTTCTCATTTGAGTTTTGGGCTTATATGTCATGCCAAGCAGACTGTAGTCATTCTCAATCTTTATTTTCTCTTCAAATTTTAATTTTCTTTGTTTGGTTTTATGAGGTTACTGCCCAAATGATTTGGATCATATTGTGCTGACCACAAAAACAAGAAAACTGTATAAATAACTAAGTTTTTTGTCATGTACAGGAAGAATTTAAAGTGAACTGAGTAATCAAGATAAAGCCAATGGAAAGTGCAGGGCATAGCAGTGAAGTTGAATAAGGGAAGAATATGAAAGAGTAGGAGATGAAGCCAGAAAGATACTCTGAATTTTAGAATTTTAAAAAAAGATTTATTGATTTATTTTAATTATATGACTATGCTGTAGCTGTTTTCATACACACCAGAAGAGGGCATTGGAGCCCATTACAGATAGTTGTGAGCCATCCTGTGGTTGCTGGGAATTGAACTCAGGACCTCTGGAAGAGCAGTCATTGCTCTTAACTGCTGAGCCATCTCTTTGGCCCAAAATTCTCTTTAGAATGATAAAAAGGTTGACTTAATTCTTTATAAACATTGGGAAAGCTATCTGATGTCTCTTAAAGGAAATCAATGTCACAGTTACATTGATTGTGGTTAGTAGTAGTATGAAGGATGTGAAGCAAAGGGGGAATGGGTCTGGTACATCCCTTTCAACACCCATGGTGATTCTAGGTGCTTAGTGTTCATAGGTGACTTTTGCATCTCCCCACCCCTGAGATAGGATCTTAGTATCCTGACTGGCTTGGTAATTGTTATGTGGCCCGAGCTAGCCTTGAATTCTTGTTTGAAGTTCTTTTTCTAGCTTGACTTTTACTTATATTTCCATGCAATTAATGTAGTTGGTAAACCTGGACTGAGAACATTGAATCTGGTGAGAATAGTACAGCTTCAGTATTTCTCTATAAAATCATAAGGCTCAGACTTGTTTTGAATAATATTTCTTCACTTATTGCACTTACGTAGGGTAATAGTCCTTAGAAAACTCTTAATGGCTGCTAGTTTAAGTGTATGGTGAGAGATTAGCATGGTTGTGGATATGATTGAGACTGAATATGCTCAACTCACTTTCGGATCCCACTTACACTCCTCCTCATCAAGACATTTAATTTGGCCCGTCAAATTCCTACATGGATAAGTATAAAACACTCTTGTTTTGTGTCAATATTATTTTGTCCACCTGATAGCATTGCGTTTGTATCTTTTCATTCATTTGTCAGCATATAATTACAGGAATGTTTTCTGCCTTTTGTTTGAAGGTAAGCAGCTGCTCCCTTTGTCCAGCAGTGTACACAGCAGTGTGGGACAGGTTACTTGGCAGTCTACAGGAGAAGCATCAAACCTGGTTCGAATGAGAAACCAATCCCTTGGACAGTCTGCACCTTCTCTTACGGCTGGCTTGGTAAGTGTAAAGATTTGGGGTTGCTGTAGGAATCTTTGATCCTCATTTATCATTGATGTTTATTTTATAATCAATTTTAAAATTTTAATAATTTCTTAAAGTGAACAAGATTGAAATTTTAATTAAATATGTTCTGATCTCTTTATAACTTGTATAACTGATAGTGATTATCAAGAGAATAATTGAATATGTTTGTAATCTTTTTGTTTGGTTTTGGAGACAGGGTTTCTGTGTGTAGCCCTGGCTGTCCTGGAACTGACTCAGTGGACTGGGTTAACCTCTGCCATCCTAGAGCCATGAGAGAAGGCATGCACCACCACACCTGGCTAGTGTGGTCAGAACCTTAATGAATATCTTTCCTGAGAAAACTTTATATATAAATAATTAAAAATCTTATAAAGTTGTATTGCTTCTGTGTGCTGCTCTGGCAAATACTGGACACCTAAATATGTAGTGGAGGAAAGAATGCGCTCTGTCATTTTTAAAATTTTATTTATTTTTGTGTCTGGGTCTGGGGTACCAGTGGAGGTCAGAAGAGGGTATAAGATGTCATGAATCTGGAGTTACAGGTGGTAGTGAACTGCTGAAGTGGGTGCCAAGAACTGAGTTCAGGTTCCCTGGAAAACAGTAATTGTTCTTAACCACTGAGTTTTTTCCCCCAGCCTGCCTTCTCTTGATCTAGTCTTTGTATGCTAAGCAGGTCTTTATACAGGTTAAGAATTTTACTCTCTGTCCCATTACCTGCCACCAAAGATAACATAATTGATGCACCACTAATCTCATAGCATTCTGTCTGTCCTTTAGGACAATACATACTAGTAATTTTGTAGATACAACAGAGAAGTTGGTCTTTTTAAATGTAGTCTTATTCATCTATGTCTTGGGATAAGACTTGGGTCGATAAGCATGAAGTAGAAAGCTTGCTACATTGCTTGTCCTGGGAGGTTTGGGCAGATGAAAGAAGAGTTTCTGTGTCAGGGAGAAAGATAATTTATGGATCAAAGGCTTTCCTGGTATCACTGTGAATTCAGAACTCTTAGAAATGGAGTGATGACTATGTTTCTGAATTATGGTTTTTAAAAGTAGAACATATTTATACACAATTTACACTATACTGCTCATCCATCTAAAGTATATTTCATGATATGTTTAGCTATTATTGTATTCAGTCTTAGAACACCTTTATTACTTTAGAAAGAACCATCTACAGCCTTTTTATATCACCTCCTCACATGCTGATTCCCTAGTTCTAGGCAGCCACAAATGTATTTTCTACAGCTATAGGTTTTCCTAGTCTGTGTATTCAGTTTATGGTTTTGATTCTTCTCATATAAATTTTATCACATGATATGTGGTCTTTATAATTGGCTTTTTTTTCCACTTCAAATCTTTTCTAAGGTTCATTCATATTGGATGTGCCAGTATTTAATTTTTGTTTTTAAGTAATATTCTTTTACATAGACATATTTTATATTTATTGTTTGCTAGGTACTTGGTCTGCTTCCACCTTTTGACAATTAATGAATAATGTTTCTATGAAATACATGTATATATTTATATAAGAACATATGTTTTTATTTGCCTTGTATATGCATGTACCCGCGCGTGTGCACGTGTTTGTGTGAGTTTGAGTGTGTGTGTGTTTGAGTGTGTGTGTGTGTGTGTGTGTGTGTGTGTGTATGTACACACACACATACATAAGCATGGAATTCCATTTATATGTTAACTATTTGAAGAATTATTTGACGAATTTTGTTTTCTTTATATGTTTGTCCCTTTTAGTTATCATTTTGACTTTATTCATCCAGATGAGAGTAAAGTAGTATTTTGTTATTTTGCTCATCTCCATAATAACTAACAATGTTGATCATCTTTTTATGTGCCTATTGGACATTTTATATCTTCTTTGAAGAAGTGTCAGAATTCTTTGCTCATTTTAAAAACTGAGTACTCTTACTTTATTTATTTTACATTGACTTTATTCTTATTATAGTTGGCTCCCTGAATTCCTAAGTTCTGAATCTTACCAATTTAATTTAGGAAAATATTTTAGAAATTCCACTATAACACAATGAGTTTCTTGGCCCACTCGCTCCCATATAAGGGCACAGAAACCTTTTCTTAATTATGAAAGCTTCGCTTTATCATAGGTTTGTCCCCAACTAGCTCTATTACTTAAATTGACCTATTTATACTCATCTATGTCCATGTAGCCCATTAGTTCTGTCAATACAGAATACAATCCCTGCCTGTCTAAGCTGGTGAGTTCTTCAGTCTCTGACTGTTTCCCTGGAGTGCCTATCTCTGCTGGAAATCCTGCTTATTCTCTCCTCCTTTGCTATGGGCCATCAGCTTTGACTAAACCAATCAGAAGGTGAGAAAAGTATATTTTATAAAATATGCTGCAGGTGCTGAGCAATTAGAATAACAAAACCAAAGTGTGGCTGTAATCAGATCTCACTTTGTACAAAAATTAGCATTTGAATAATACAAGGGCCATCTTTACACAACACCAGAAGATCACCCTCTGTATTCCAGGAAGTTTTAAGATGTTAAACTTTCCTCCATACCAAGCACTACCCTAAACTCTAAAGTCACTTGAGTGAAGTGTTTAATTAGTTCTGGGCACACCCTCTTATCTATTTGTATTTTTGGCTTTGATTTTGTTTCTGCTTAACAGTGTAGATATTTTGTTTTTGTTTTATTTTCATTCTATAAACAATACAATAATATATGGTTATATAGCATTGATATTATAGTAGACGTAAGTACTTGAGAGCGTATGGAGGGATGTGTTTGGGTATATATATTATATTTAAAAGTTTTTTTTTGTTTGTTTGTTTTTTTGTTTTTGTTTTTGTTTTTTGGCCCACATTTCTCTGTGCAGCCCTGGCTGTTCTGAAACTCAACTCTGTAGATGAGTTGCCGCTTGCCTCTGCCTCCCAGTGCCTGGAGTTGGGATTAAAGGTGTGTACCACCATGCTAGGCTTTCTTTTAGATGTTTTTATTTTACGTGTATAAATGTTTGCCTGCATATATGAATGATACCAAGTGTGTACCTGGTGCTCGGAGAGGTCAGAAGAGAATTTTTTATCCCTTGGAACTGGAATTACAGATTGTTGTGAACCACTGTATGGATGCTGGTAGTTGAACCCGGGTCCTCTAGAAAAGCAGCAAGTGCTGTTATGCGCTGAGCCATCTCTTCAGCCCAGTATGTGGCATAGTATAGAAAGAATTTGAACAATCCTCTGGTTTTAATATCACTGGGAGATTTTGTAATCAGTCTCAGGTGGGTACCTCAAGGGATGAGTTAATTGTTTTCTCTAGCAGTCTGCCTTTTGATTTCTCTGGTTCTCTCCTTAGTTGTCTATTTGCTTTTCACACCAGTGCTTAAAGTTCCCCAGTTGGACATTTATGTTTGGTAGTATATTTACTGGTTTGTATTAGGCTTCTTTCTTCCTTCCTATTTCATATTGATATTTATTTCAATGTTTCAGACTGTTATATCTGAAAAAATCTAAACAAGAATTTGTTAGAGTCATTATATATAGAGCCCATCTTCTAGAGAGTTTTTAGGTGATAACAAGATTATATTGAGTAAGCCAGGCATGGTGGCGCACGCCTTTAATCCCAGCACTTGGGAGGCAGAGGCAGGCGGATTTCTGAGTTTGAGGCCAGCCTGGTGAGTTCCAGGACAGCCAGGGCTATACAGAGAAACCCTGTCTCAAAAAACCAAAAAAAAAAAAAAAAAAAAAAAAAAAAAAAGGTATATAGAGTAAGCATTCAATTTCAAAGTAATAAAATGTAACATTTATAGAAATTATATGTCCATAATGAATTTAAAAGTGACTAAAAGATGGCTGGAGATCTAACTTCATAAGTGGAGCCCTTATCTTGTGGTAAATATTATTTGGGGGGTTTTCTACTTCACCTTAGATCATTTAGTTTCCAAATAAAAGACATAAAACCTTTAGATTTATAGTAAGCTTTAAAGCATTAGAACTGGGCAGGTATTTAGCCCTCTATGCCATTTCATCTACTTACCTGTCAGTAACACTTTGTTCTGCCTGGGCCACTCCTACTCCAACATGCTGGCTGGGATCCACGGCTGGGATCCACGCTCCGGATCCACTTACCCCTTGGCTCCTTCCTTTGTTTTGTCACCTCCCCCACACCCCTCAGATCCCAAGCACAGGACCCCCACCTTTCTCTTTTCTTCCCAGCTACAGGCTATAGACATCTTTCTTCAGCCAATATTTCTAAATTAAGGAACTAGGTTTGCACAACAAAAGCTGATATTTGTGAAAATTCACAGTCTTGGGGCAAATAGACCTTGGGATAAAGAATTTAGCATTACAATATATAGCAGCAGACCAAACCTCAACATTATCTAGCATGCACAAAGCCCTGTGTTGTCTCCTACATAACCATGATTTAGTAGAATATGTTTGTATTCCTGCACTCAGGAGATGAAGGTAGGGAAATCAGAACTTGGGGGTCATCCACAGCCATATAGTTTGAGACCAGACTGGGATACATAAGACTCTGTTTCAAAACAAAATTACTATATCTAAAAAGTACTTAAAAGCAATCAAGAATTGTTCTGGCTGTAATTATCAGGACAGTAACTTGTCAAAGGTTAGAATTAATTAGAGTCTGGAAAACAGGTAAACAAAAGCCTTTAATGAAACAAATATTTTAATTTTTAGGCCATCTACAATATAGTGGTTCTCAAGCTTCAGGTCTTGACCCCTTTGTGGGGGTCACATAACAGATATACAGCTTACCAGATATTTACATTATATTTATAACAGTAGCAGAATTACAGTTATGTGTGAAGTAGCAAAGAAATAATTTTATGGTTGGGGGTTACTGTAACATAAAGAACTGTATTAAAGGGTTGAAATATTAGGAAAGTTTAGAACCAATGACATAATGAGTTTATGTAGGCAAGTTTGGACTTCCCTCTCATCTAATATTTCAGGTATGTACTGAAAGGGATTTGTTGAGTATATGTGTATAGAAACTATGATTAGTGGTTTCCAGTACACATTATAAGTAATTGTATATTTATATTTTTATCTGTTCTTAGGGATAGATAAAAAGATAGCATTTTGTTCAAGGTTATTACTATTTTTAAAAAAGTATATACTATTGCCAGGCATGGTGACATACTTTTTAAATCCCAGCGTTTGGGAAGCAGAGGCAAGTGGATTTCTGTGATTTCAAGGCCAGCCTGGTTTATGTAGTGAGTTCTAAATTAGCCAGGACTATTTAGATGCTGTTTTAAAAACAACAACAACAACAAACCCCCAAAAACATACTGTTAAAATGTAACATTAAAGAAGCATAACAGAGGCCAGATGTGGGTGGGAGCAGATGCAGGGGCAAAGGCAGGTCAGTGGATCTCTGTGAGTCCAATTCAGCCAGGGCTACAGAGTAGATTTATAGTATAAAGATCTCTAGATGAGAAGTTAGAAGACCAAGGTCTGTCTGAAACTGCCTATTTGAATTGGAGTGAAGATTAAAATGCTGTCAACTGTAAAATAAGGTTTCTTTTTTATGTTTTCTTGAATATTTTTCAAAATTAAACTTGTCTGTTTGGGGAGGGGGATGTGTGCACGCACATGCTCACGCACACATGGGCATGTGCCATTATGCTTATATGGGGTGGGGGTCCCAGGATTCCAAGAGGGTTTGTAAGAATTGGTTCTTTCCTTCCATTGTGTGGGTCTTGGGATCAAACATAGGTCATCATCAGGGTTGACAACAAATACCTTTACCTAACCTATCTTCACTGGTCCTTTTTTTTTTTTTTTTTGAGAAGACATTGCCTTTTCTTATAGGTATGATCATTTGTAAAGAGTATGTTTTTCCATTGTTGTGTTTCTAGTTACAATAATAATTTTATAGTTATTAAAAGGAGTCAAGAACTTTTAGGATAAGCATTAGGTATGCTATGTCTGATAGAGTTCATAAAGATTGCTTGATGTATGATGTCCATGTGAAAAGGTTGCTTTGATGTATCATTACCAGACTGTTGTGATGACACACATATCCTCAGCTCTCCTTTTCCTTTTTTTTTTTTTTAAAGATTTATTTATTTATTATATGTAAGTACACTGTAGCTGTCTTCAGATACCCCAGAAGAGGGCATCAGATCTCATTATGGATGGTTGTGAGCCACCATGTGGTTGCTGGGATTTGAATTTAGGACCTTTGGAAGAGCAGTCAGTGCTCTTAACAGCCGAGCCACCTCTCCAGCCCAGCTCTCCTTTTCCTAATCATCACTTTATCAACTTGTTGAATAAAGGATTCTTCATGATAGATTTTGTAAGAAATATTGATTAAAATTAACACCCACACCTCCAAAACAACAACAAAAAAACCAAAACCAGCAGTGGGACTGGGAATATAATTTCAGTGGTAGAACTTTTGCTTGACATATACATATTGAATATTTTGGAAATCATGCTATTTTCAGTTTTTTTCCTTAATGTGGTGTTAGTAAAGGAAAACTCAGTTTATCCTACTACATATCATTACATAGACTACTTCTGTGGTCTTAGGTCATGTGTCATGTGAAAATTCCACATTTTCAAGGCTCAATCCCATCAATATTGCAGTGGGTGTCTCCATTTCAGATCTCAGTTGCCTGCCTGGACCCCTGTTATTTCTGACTGAATGGCTACAAGTTTGTATTTTCATGACTGACTGGTTAGGCTTGATTAATTTGCTGGGTTTACAGAACCCAGGGAAATTCAAATTGTCTGGTTTATTATGTAGCTGTCTTCAGACACTTTTTCTTCTTGCTCCAGCCCTGCTCACTCACTGTAGCTGTCTTCAGACACCCCAGAAGATGGCATCAGATCTTATTACAGATGGTTGTGAGCCATCATGTGGTTGCTGGGATGTGAACTCACGTCCTTGGATCCAATGATCCATCTCTCCAGCCTCTGTCTGTTTTAGTATAAAGGGTGTTTTAAGAATACAAATAGACAAGCTGATGGAGAACTAGGTCAGGTAAGGAAGGTTTGGAAGAATCTTGAGTGTAGGAGTTTCTTTTCTTTTGAGTTGGGATGCACCTTCCACATAGCACATGGATCAATTTTTGTTGGACTGCCTGTGTTGCATGTAGCTTTCTGCTACCCTGCCTAAGCTCTGGGAATGGGTTGAGCTACCAGCTCCCACTCGGCTTCCCTTGAATCTACAGATAAAAGACACATGCACAGTTGTTCATTTTCAAGTTGCCTACTTGGCACAGTTGTTGGGCACAACTATCTCCTGCCTAGAAAACACACCCTTATTATTACTTTTAGCTCTGATCTTCCCACCTGCCCTTCCCACCTGCCCTGATGTTAGCTGGGCAGTAGAATCTACTCCCTACTAAATCTCTGACTATAGGAGTGGCCACAGCCATACAGCTCTTCTGGAGACCTCACATGGCTTCCTGGTTCTTACCTCTCCAAAGCATGATGGACTGTCTTCTTCTCCCTCGCATCTCCTTTTCCTTTTCAGGGTCTTGGAAGTTCTGCTTATTTCTTCCGCCCAGTAATTGGCCCATGGCTTTCTTTACTGACAGATCAAGAATCAATTGGGGAACAGGAACTCAGCATCAGAGCTGCTCTTACATGCCTGTAAGCCAAACCTCTGTGTTTTCAGCTATTCAGGAGCAGCAGAAATCTCTGGGGTTTTTTGTTTTGTTTTGTTTTAAAATTTTTAACTTATTTACTTTACATTTCACTCATTGCCCCCATCCCAGTCACCTATATTTAGGGCTTTAGATCATACTTTATTGCATGGGGTGATTCAAGAGTGGACATTGTTGTAGAAATATGTTGTCTTCCTCGGAACTGTGACAGATTGGTTCCGAGGGTCTCAGTCATGACATGACAGGAATGCGACACTCATGCATTCTAAACAACATGGTTACCTTGAGACTAGAGAGATGGTTCAGCTAAGAGCACTGTCTACTCTTCCAGAGGTCCTGGGTTCAATAACTCACACCCACATGGTAGCTCACAACCATCTGTAACTCTAATTCATAGCCATCTAGAGCCCTCTTCTGGCCTCCAAGAATACATATACATGTGGTACATGGATATACATGCAGGAAAACACCATATACATATGGTAATTTTAAAAAATCAACATGGTTGCCTAAATAAACTACACAGTAACAATATCAGCAATAAAAAAGGAATCTATTGTTATATGCAACAACTTGAAAAATTCTCAAAAAATATCCTGAAGAAAAGAAGGCAGGTGAAAATAGTATATAGAATATAATTCCATTTATCTAAAGAACAATAGAAATGCAAATTAATATATGTAAGTATCAGAGGTGTGGTTCCAATATGATTGGGCCAGGGAATGGCACTATTAGGTGTGGCCTTGTTGGTGTGTGTGTGTGTGTGTGTGTGTGTGTGTGTGTGTGTGTTCTTGGAGGAAGTGTGTCATTGTGGGGGTAGGCAACGAGACCCTCCTCCTAGCCACATGGGAGCCAATCTTCTCCTAGTGGCCTTCAGAAGATGTGGAACTCTCAGACCCTCCAGTACCATGGCTGCCTAGAAAATGCCATGCTCCCACCTTGATGATAATGGACTGAACCTCTGAACCTATAAACTAGCCCCAATTAAATGTTGTCCTTATAAGTGCTGCTTTGGTCATGGTGTCTGTCCACATCAGTAATACCTTAACTAAGACAATAGGTTATCTAGATAAAAGTTAGAAGAGAGGAGGAGGGAAGAATTATATATAGGCACAAAAAATTGTAGTGGTATAGACATATTTTATTAAATTGCACATTTTAATGTTTCATGGTCTTAAGTGTAGAGGCTGTGTTGTAGTTGTACCAAGTAGAGTGAATTCCCATTCTAACTTGTTCTTTGTATTCGACCAATTGTGGGTCTCTGTAGTGACATGTCTATTACAAAAGTAAGCTTCCTTTATGAGGATGAGAGATATACTTATTTGTGTATTTAGATGAGTTTTTAGAATATTGTTACAAATTCTATTGGTTTAGGAAATGGTAGTAGTAGGTTCTTTTAAAGGGCCTGTAACCACTCCAGCCAGCATGTAGTAGTATAGCACCAAGTGTGAATCTTGTAACTGAAAGGATCCTAAGTCTAATTAGACAGCTATTCATCATCCCCAAGATAATAGTACCACATTTGTACCATTGGTAATACCATACTGAGGTGGTCATTATGGTACAGAGACTTGGACTGATTGCCTTTCTCCTTAGAACTCCAAATACTATAGAATAGCTAGTCCTCAGGATTGAGGTTGCTACTTTAGTTCCAATTTGATTCTTCCACATCCTGTGGCCAATGTTTGTGGTGTCTTCAGCAGTAGGAGCTTACTTGTAAGTTCTGGGAAGCAACCAAGGGTAGAGACAGTAGCCTATATTATTTTGGGGTCTCTTGGACTATTATGACCAACAATTCTTTTTTTTTTTTCCTCCGAGACAGGGTTTCTCTGTGTAGCCCTGGCTGTCCTTGAACTCACTCTGTAGACCAGGCTGGCCTCGAACTCAGAAATCTGCCTGCCTCTGCCTCCCAAATGCTGGGATTAAAGGCATGTGCCACCACCGCCCAGCTCTATGACCAACAATTCTAAGGGAAGTTCTTCATGCCTGGCATTGGTTTTTTTTTTGTTAGTCTGTGGCTTTTGGGTTGGGGTAGGGCATATTATTACCCTGCCTGGTGTAAACTCATTTAAACATTATTTTCTCTCTCAACTCCAGCCCTTTTTGTGTGTGGGTATACATACGTATGTATTTTTCTTTTTTTGGATGCAAAGCAAGAGGTTTATTTTCCAGTGTGTTGGGGTTGACTTTCAATTAGTCTCTCCAGGTGAGTTACTAAGAAGGCGACCCTGAATGGCTATTACAGTTTTTATACTTTTTAGGGGTATAGGTTATATCAGCAAGGTTATAGTTCAAACTTATTGGCTAAGCATATTAACCTTTACTAATGTAAAGCAAGCATGACACACAGTTGAACTCTACCAGGGACTTTCCAGAGGGTCATGTGACTGTCAGTCAGTACATTCTGAGAAATTTTTACTGAAGAATGAACCTGTGGGTGGAGAATGGAACTTGGCCTAGCCTTGACTCCCAGCAGGAGTGGGAAGCTGTAAGGAGGGTGTGGGACTGGAAAAGCCCTTAGGGTCCCTCATTCCCCCCCCCCCTTTCTTGTACTAGCTCCAATCCTGGAGCTATTCTCAGGGGTCTGGGGTAACTAACACATACTCTTCAGGTCCTGTCCTCAGGGTCTCATTGTTGGTGCAGGACCATCAGATGTACTGCTCCTAGTCTCTTTTATGAAGGCTATAAGCTTGTTTAATATGCAGGGTTTCAAGGTCAACAATTGCCGGAGAACAATTAGGGGTCCTAACATGGTGGATATGAGGGTGGTTAACCCAGGGGAGGAGTTAAACCAAGACTCGAAATAGCCCTGACTCTATTCTTTCTTTCTTCTGCTTGTCTAGCCCTTCCCTCACCTTGGTCATTGAATCTTTAACTATCTCTGGAATGGTCTTCAGTATGTGCTTCCCAATGTTTTACACCCCTGGTAGCACAGAAAAAGTGGTTGGCCCCCCAACACTGATGGGCCTGCTGCTGGCTTCTTCCATCTCGGGGGCACACATATATGGGGGTTTCTTGCAGGACACTCCTCAATCTTGGGTCTCAGCACCCTAAGCCCCACCCTCTAAGGCTGCTTCTGGGACATGGTTTATATTCATAAGTCCCTCATCCCCCATATTTGGGAAATTCCTCCTATGGGTCTCCCGGACAGGGACCCAGGAGTCAAAGCCCGTCAAAAATCACAGAGATCAAAGACAAGGTCTGGCTACCAGATACAATGTAGGTGTTCCTCTGTATTGGACCAAGCCACATCCCCAGTGACTGAGAGCACCTGCCAAATCACCCTGCCAATGCTCAGCGTCAGAAGATAGATCATAGCCATCTCATGGTTTCTCTGGCCTTGCAGAAGGGGTTGCTTGGGTGTCTGGCTGCTATCCAGTTGGCATCAGGCACAGGTGCTGGTCTGATATGAACCCAGGCAATTAATCCATCCACTTTATCAGAAGTTGAGGTGGTCAACAATACCAGGAATGGTCCTCTCCACTTTGCTTCCAAGATTTCAGCACAATGCCTCTTAACATATACCCAGTCTCCAACTTGGTACTTGTGTGGAAGGTCTGGGGTACCTGTGTTATATATAGGGCACTACATATAAGCCATAATTCCTGGTGGCTAATCTGGAAAGTTTACAGTCGAGCCATAAAACCTCTGTCAGCCTGAAAAGTCACTCTGGGGGTTGTCAAGAGCCAGGATCAAGGGAGTGGGGGTCCCCTACAGGATATCAAAAGGGGTCAGGTTAAAATTGTAGGGGGTGTTCTGGGCTTAGAACAGGGCCAGAGGAAGGAGTTCTGGGCTTAGAACAGGGCCAGAGGAAGGAGCACTATCCAGTCAGCGCCAGTTTTCAAGAACAATTTTTTTTGTTTGTTTGTTTTTGTTTTTTTCGAGACAGGGTTTCTCTGTATAGCCCTGGCTGTCCTGGAATTCACTCTGTAGACCAGGCTGGCCTCAAACTCAGAAATCTGCCTGCCTCTGCCTCCCAAGTGCTAGGATTAAAGGCGTGCACCATCACTGCCCGGCTCAAAGGACAATTTAGTTAAGGTCTCTTTTAGAGTTCTGTTCATTATCTCTACCTGCCTTGATTTCTGGGGACAGTGCACACAATAGAGCTTCCAATTAGTCCTCAATATCTGCCAGTCCCTGACTTACTTAGAGACAGAAGCAGGACCATTGTCTGATCCAATTACCTTGGGCACACTGAACCTCCAGAAAATTTCCTCTATTATCTTCTTAGATACCACTGTAGCTCTTTCCTGCTTGTTGGGGAAAGCCTCAACCCATCTAGAGAACATATCTACAAACACTAGAAGGTATGTGTAATCATATTTTCCTGGCTTAACTTCTGTAAAATTGACCTCCCAGTATGCTCCAGGCCATTCTCCCCTAGGTGTTTTTGCTCTGTTTTCTCTTGGCCTCATAAGCATTCAATTACTGGCATACTTACATTGTAATATTTCTGGCCCCAAACCTGTGGTCCATTATATATACTTTAGAGACCTTAGCTGCTTGGACAAGCTTTTTATCCCCTAAATGGTCCATCCTGTGCATTTGGTCAAGTAAGTCCTCTGCTTGTTTTCTGAGGAGTATAGTTTTTCCTTCTTGTGTGTGCCACTGCCCTTCCTTCTCTAGGAAGTAGTTGGTAGGGTGGCTAGCAATCTGAATCCTTTCCTCTTCCATGTATTTTAAGTGAGGCCATTCTTTAATGCAGTTCCATTATCCTTCGGTTGTTTCTTTCAGGTCCATAACTGGGATAGGCTCCTGCTTAGTTACTTCTTGAGCCACTTGATCTGCCTGGTTATTGCCCTGGGCCATCAGTTTAATGTCCTGGGCAATGAATAGTACTCACAGTTGCTGGCTTTATCTGGGCATCCAAGAGATCCAAGATTTCTTGCTTGCTTTTTCTTTCTTTTCCTTCTGATATGAGCAGTCCTCTCTCTTGGTATAAAGCTCTGTGGCCATGGGCTATATGGCAAAGGCATACCTGCTCTCATGTAGATGTTAGTTAATTTTCTTACTGCCCCCAAGTTCCAAGGCTTTGTTGAGGGCAATTAGCTTTGCTTTCTGTGCCAACTTGCTGGGCAGATAGAGATTCTGCTCAGATGACATTAGTGCTGTCCACCATGACAGCATCCGTTTGTCTCTCACCAGCATGGAGAAAACTGCTGTTGTGGCTCATGACAGGGGTCAGTCAGAGAGCTCTTTCCTCCTCCCATGGGCTCTCCTTTTGGGCCAGTTAGTTGCGGTCCTTCAGGCTGGAAGTGTATCTGGGCCCCCATCTTAGAGAGTAAGTCTTGCTCCAACACAGGGTAGGGACAGTCTGGGATGACAGTAAATGAATGGGATACCTGGCCCATTCCTAGGTCCACTGTTCTTCAGGTAGTCCATGAATACATTTTGGTGCCAGTGGCTCCTTGGACCCCAGATTCTTTTTCTTGGAAACAGGATCATCGGCTTGGAGGAAGACCAAGTGTTGAGCCCCTGTGTCCACCAATAGTTGAGTGGTTTTCCCCTCCACTCTCAGAGTTATCCTGAGTTCGAGGAGGGGGTCTGAACCCTGTCCTCCCTAGTCACGGTCTTCCCTGAGGGTTAATACCTTTACTGTTTGGGGATTTTCTGCCCCGGCTTCTGTTTGTTAGGGCACTGTAAGGCTTAGTGGCCCCTCTCCTTGCAGTATGCACACCGGTTCTTTTCAAGAGGTTTTCTGTCTCTCTTTGGTTGGAGTCTCTCTTCTCTGCTTTCCCTAACTACTGTAGCCAAGATTCTCTGTAAATTCCTTGTCACCTTTCTTTCTTTTTTTTACCTTTCATCTTTTTTCTTTCTCTGCTCCATCTCCTCCAATGTCCCTGTTATAGTAACTTTCTCAGCAACCTGCACTAAATCCCTCAATGACTTATCCTGACGTCCCTCTAGCCTCTGAAGCTTTTCCCTGATATCTCTACTAGCCTGGTCTATAAAAGACATTGTCACAGTAGTTTTGTGCTCCTTGCTGCAGGGGTCATAGGGTGTGTACTGATGGAATGTCTCCATGAGTCACTCTAGAAAGGCAGCAGGAGATTTATCTAATTGTCTAACCTCACTTTCCTTGGTCAAATTTGTGAGTCATTGTGCCAATGGAACCTTGAGTCCTGCCAATGGAACCTGGGGTAGACCTTCAGGTGCCCCTTACCTTCTGCCATATTAAAGTCCCAGTCAGGTCTAGTCAGGAGAAACCTTCTGTAGAGGACAGCATATTCAATCAATGGTGCCCCTATGTCTGAGGGGGCATTCTTTCTGGCTTCTTGCTTTATCCTCTCTTGCTCTTCTGTCATAAAGAACACTCTCATGACTTGTTGAATATCATCCCAGGTGGACTAATGAGTAAATAAAACAGTCTCAAAGAGATTAATTGGCCCCTTGGGGTTATCTGAAAAAGGAGGGGAGGTATTGGCCATCATGGTATCAGGGGAGGTGGCTCTCAGACTTCGGGTCCCCATGGTGGGACTAAGAAGTTGGGGGTGTCCTCCCGTTCCTCCCTCTGGTAAAGGGGGGTACAATGGCCCTGGTCCTGTTTGGGCTGAGGATCTGGGAGCTGGTGCTGGCGCGGGGGGGGGGGGGGGGAATGAGGCCAAAGGTAGGGGGATATGGAGGAGGAGGAGGGTCTTGGAGCAACAGGTCCACTGTTGAAGGGTCTTGGAGTCTTGGAGGACTTCTTTTCAGGTCTGGATCCTTCCTCCCATGTTTATTTTTTTCTGACAGCCAGAATCTGTGAGG
Organism: Mus minutoides; assembly: GCA_902729485.2. Taxonomy (NCBI): domain Eukaryota; kingdom Metazoa; phylum Chordata; class Mammalia; order Rodentia; family Muridae; genus Mus; species Mus minutoides. The sequence continues at coordinate 196,337 of LR753503.1, read as the reverse complement.
TAGGTTTTGGGAAAAGAAAGGCTTTTATCCATGAAGTGGGGAGGGGTCCTCTACTAGATTCTTCCATGTAACTATATAGGGCAGTTGGTCTGGGTTCCCGAGTGATCCTGACTTTTTCTTTTATTGCTTTGATCACCTCCAAGTTGAAGGTCCCTACAGGTGGCCACCCCATGCTGAATGTGGGCCATTTGGAGAAGCAGAGAGTAACTAACTTTTACTTCTTTAATACTGCTGACAAGTTTTCTCCTTCAATGGTTAACTAGGATGCTCAATGGGGTAGATTCAGGTCTATTTTCACGTTATTTTTCTAGACAATTTGCTAATTTCTACCAGAATGAACCAAAGGAGGTCTGTAAGTTACTCCTGTATCAGTGTAACAGTAAATACCATTCAGGACAAAACATGAATGGAGGAGAATTTTATTTTGGCTCATGGACTCAGAGGAATTTCATTCTGTCTTGGTGATTCTGAAGGCATGGCCAGAAGTGGCTCAGTTTTTAGTGATAGGAACATGAGGTTGTAGCTCGTTTACATAGTATGGACTCAGAGCCTGACTCCTCAGATGGAACTAGGGGTTGATAGAACCTTAAAAAGTTGCCCCTAGTGACCTATTTCTGCCAGTCCAGACCTGTTAAGTAAAATAAGCCTGTGAGAGGGACATTTCAGACTAAAACCCCAAACAGGATTGCTGGGATTTGATAGGGATTTGATTAAGTCAATAAATTATCTAGGAGAAAGTAGACATTTTAGTAATGTTGAGTCTTATGAACCATTGTCTATAGTTCTTTAAATCTTTAATTTTTCTCAGTGATGTTTAATAATTTTTTATATATGTATTATATATTTCTTACCAGATTCCTGTTTTATAAAAAATAAAAATATGATTGATTTTTTTTCAATCTGTGGTTGCTTGTAACTTTTGTTGATATTTTAAAGTATTGCATGTGAATATATATATGGTGCACACTATAGGGTGTGTGTGTGTGTGTGTGTGTGTGTGTGTGAAGGTCACAGGACAACTGTGTGGTATTGGTTCTCTTTTTAATCTTTACATGGGTTCTAGGGATGAAATTAGATAGATAGCTAGGCTTGCACAGCAAATATCTTAACCTACTAAGCAATCCTGCTGGCTTAACATATATTTGTTGTTTTATTGGCAGATTTTTTTTTTTTGAAATTTCATCATTTTTATTTTTTAAATTTTTTTCATTTGACTTCTCTTAATTTTCAGCCTCACTAAAAATGAACTACTTCAGCCAAAGGACTGAGATTGTTCTTGGCAACCGAATTAATGGATTTTCTTTCAAGAGTCTAAAAACTCAAACAAGTCTTTTTGTTTTGTTTTGTTTTGTTTTTCGAGACAGGGTTTCTCTGTATAGCTCTGGCTGTCCTGGAATTTTTGTAGACCAGGCTGGCCTCGAACTCAGAAATTCGCCTGCCTCTGCCTCCCGAGTGCTGGGATTAAAGGCATGCGCCACCACGCCCGGCACGAGTCTTTTAACACTAGGATATCACGAGAATAAACTGTATTTCTAGGAAGACAATAAAAAAAATTTTAGTAATTTAGATTTCTTTACTTAACTTTTTATTTTAAATAATTACAGTTTCACAGGAAGTTGCAAAAATAGGATATTGAGGGATTGGAGAGATGGCTCAGTGGTTAAGAGCACTAGTTGCAACAAGTACCTGAATTGTGTTCCCAGTACTCACATCAGGTGGCTATACTGCCTGTAGTTCCAGCTCCAAGGCATCTATCACTCTTTTCTGGCCCTTCTGCCACTTGGACACAGACACACATATATATAAGAAATACAAATAAAATAAATCTTAAAAAATAAATTATAGACAATTCAGTAACTCCACTTTTCCCCAGTGGTATTACTTAGTAAGCACTACAATTTTAAAACCAGTCAATAAACATTAATATCATATGCACATCAATGATATATACAGAGATTCAATTTTTTTTTCCCCCGAGACAGGGTTTCTCTGTGTAGCTCTGGCTGTCCTGGAACTCACTTTGTAGACCAGGCTGGCCTCGAACTCAGAAATCCGCCTGTCTCTGCTGGGATCAAAGGCGTGCGCCACCATGCCCGGCTAGATTCAAATTTTTATTGCATGTATGTATGTATGTATGTATGTATGTTTGTATGTATGTATGTATGTATGTATGTATGTATGTATATGTGTCCATGCCATAGTACATGTGTGCTAGTCAGAGGACAACTTAGAGAAGCTAGTTCTTTTCTTCCAAAACATGAGCTCTGTGGACAAGTGCCTTTACTTGGTAAGCCAGCCCCTGTGTGTGTGTGTGTGTGTGTGTGTGTGTGTGTGTGTGTGTGTGTGTGTTACAGCAACTTAGCAACTTCATGGAGTTGCTTCTCTTTTTCCACATTTATATAGTTTTTGTTCCCTAACAACAAAATCCAAATCTAAGAGCTTAACATTTTGAACCACAAGCTAGAAGTTAGAGAGAGTGAACTAGAAATGGTAGAAAATAGAATTGTTAAACTCTCAAACTTGGTGATATAAGCCTTTAATCCCAGCACTCAGGAGATAGTGGCAGGTGGATCTCTGAGTTCAAGGTCAGCCTGGTCTACAGAGTGAGTTCCAGGACAGCCAGCGATAAAAAGAAAAACCCTGTCTCAAGAAAAGAAAGAAGAAAAAGAAAAAAGAAAAAAGAAAAAAGAAAAAAAATCCTAAGAAACAAACCAACAAAACCTCCCCAAACTCTTCTTTAGCTACTCACACTTGCACCTCCTAAACAAACACACCAACTGGGACCAAGTGTTCAAACAAATGAGCCAATGGAGAATATGTTCATTCAAACATAGCTAGACATATGTGTGGGTTCATCTCTTGAGTATGTTTACTGATATCAACAGCTAATACAACTGGTCTATCATTACAGAGGAATGACCTTGTGTTACACTTAAGCACTTGTCCTATACTTGTTGTTCCCTTACAACAAAATCAAAATCAAATCTGTTTTTCTGAGTCATGAAACTATTATTTAAATGGAGCTCTATATTTAATAAGTGTTGGAGCATGATTTTTTTTAGCATAAGCAGAGTGTTTTTGAGCACCATTAAAGTTGTTTGAAGTGGGGCTGGAAAAGGTGCAATGTAGAGTAGGTGCCTAACATTTTGAGATCCTAGATTTATTTTCTAATGTCTTCCCCCAAACTCAATACAAATTGGGCCAGGAGTATTAGAACATGCCTTTAATCCTAGCTCTTTGTAGGATGCAGAGGCAGGCAGATCTTTGTGAGTTCAAGGCCAGCCTGGTCTACATAAGTAGTTTAACCAACCAAGGGTACAAAGTGAGACCTTGCCTCAAAACCCAAACCAAACCAAACCAAAGCAAACCAAAAAACTTGCCCATACAAATTGTTGTATTCATTTGTTTTGCTTTTCAATATTCTTTTTTTTTTTTTTTTTTTGTTTCTCGAGACAGGGTTTCTCTGTATAGTCCTGGCTGTCCTGGAACTCACTTTATAGACCAGGCTGGCCTCAAACTCAGAAATCCGCCTGCCTCTGCCTCCCGAGTGCTGGGATTAAAGGTCTGAGCCACCATGCCCAGCCTCTTTTCAATATTCTTATGTGTGGTTGTGCCCATTTCTTTATATGCTAGCATGTTGATGGATTGCATTTCTAGGTTTTTGTTTTTGTTTTTTGAGACAGGGTCTTATTATTCAGCACAGGGTACTTGCAGTTTTATTGCTTAGCTTACTAAATACTGGAATTGGATGTATAAGTCCAATGGCCTAGATTTTGCTCTTGATGTCATGTCTAGGGACTTTAAACTTATCCCTAGGTCTTTAAGATTTCTCCTAATTTTTTTAAATTTAATTTTATTTTTTTAGTTTTGAGAGAGAGAGAGAGAGAGAGAGAGAGAGAGCCTATATGCATTTAAATGTGTATCTGTCATGTATTATGTGTTGAGGTTAGAGGTCAACTTTCAGGAGCCAGTTCTCTTTTTTTGCTAGCACCTCTCCTATTTTCTAAAAAACCTGTATAGATTTATAGTGTACATCTAAACCTTTGATCTAATTTGAAGTAATTTGCATACAGTGCAAGGGTAGTCATTAGCCTGTTTTTAGCCTATGGATGTGTAGTTGTGGCATAATTTATTGGGAAGTTGATATTATAGTGAATACCATTTGTATGTTTGTAAAAAGTCAGTTTATTGTATTTGTGGTGGTTTATTTCTGGATTCTCTCTGTTCTGTTCTGTTCTGTTCTGTTCTGTTCTGTTCTGTTCTGTTCTCCTAATGGACTGTCCTGCCTCTACCATACTGCCTTCATTACTGATGTCAAATAGTATTAATACTAGGTTGAGAAGTTCTTTTTTGGGGGTGTTTTTTTTGTTTTTGTTTTTTGTTTTTTTTCGAGACAAGACTGTCCTGGAACTCACTCTGTAGACCAGGCTGTCCTCGAACTCAGAAATCTGTCTGCCTCTGTCTCCCAAGTGCTGGGCTTAAAGGCATGCGCCACCACTGCCCTGCTGAATAGTTCTTTATTTCCTCTATTTCAAAAGTTTTTGGTATTCTAGTTCCTTTCCCATTTAAGTTTTAGGATGAATATATATATATATATATATATATATATATATATATGAATGAAATGAGTTAAGTTTTAGGATGAGTGTGTGTGTATATATATATATATATGAATGAATGAAAGTTTTTAATGTAATTATTATATTGTAATTTATCAATCAGATACCAAAATGTTTATAAACTATCTTTTTCATACTCATCACAAATAGAACAGTTTTGGTACTTGATTTGTAGAATGCCTTTTTTCCCTACATCCTAAGACATTCTCTAGCAGAAACCAGCTGAGTGGACTACAGTTCAACTTCATCTCAAACTAAATACCACCTGCAATTAGCCTTTGATACCACAGGCCAAGGCTTTATCTAATACTTCCCATTTTTCAAAAGCAAGTTTCAAGCCCCAGGTTATGTTGGTTGTGAGCCTAGCTTTAGTGACTGAAATGAGAACTCCCAGGTTATTTTATGTATCCTTCTGAGTCACTGGCTGTAGTTCTCCTGACCCCCTCTTTAGATTTGATAATTAGCTAAGATGGCACAGAGAACTCAGGAAAATATGTGTTATCCCATCTGTTATACAGGAGTAGTAGTGGATAGAGATGAGTAGCCAAATAAAGAGAGTGAGGCATGTGGGAATATACCAGAAGTGCCTTTAAAATTGGGAATTTAAAGGAGGAGGGCTCAGTTGTTATCTTTACTAACTTCATCTTGTTCCATTAATTTGTTCTCTTTGAGTTATTTCTCCAGCTTCCTGTAGGTAGTTACCTCATGCTTAGAATAGATATGATTGTTTCTCTGGTAGTGGAGCAGAATCCTGAAAGCAGAAATGCCCCAGAACCATAGTCTTACTCAGATTGCTAAGCATATGCATACTTTCTGCTTTGCTACTGTTGTCCTTTCCTTAAAATCCTAATGGGCAAGATACGATAGATAGCTGCCTTTTCAGTCTAGCCAAACCCCAAATAAACTCCTTTCCTGTCCCAGCCCTCAGAGCCCAGCATCTTTAACAGAAACAAAATGGAGCTTTTTCATGCCTTTTCTGGACACATCAACCTTTAGTCACTGCCATATGTTTAGCTCCTAAAAGCTCTCTGAACCCTTAGTTCAAGGATTTTTATGAAAGCATTCATAAAACATGATTGATTAGCAATAAGATTAAAGTCTAGCGCAGCCCAGCGTAGTGGCACATGCCTTTAATACCAGCACTCGGGAGGCAGAGGCAGGCAGATTTCTGAGTTCGAGGCCAGCCTGGTCTACAAAGTGAGTTCCAGGACAGCCAGGGCTAGACAGAGAAACCCTATCTCGAAAAACCAAAAAAAAAAAAAAAAAGCTCACAGCCTAGGAAGTGGGGGCAAAGTTCTTAGTTTCTGATCTCTGCATAGTCTTCATGGTACTTAAGTTTCATTCAGAGTCTCAGTAGTTTCTCATTAGAACAAAAAGCAATATATCATTTAGGAAATTCCAATGGAGTACAAGCTTTTTAAAAAAAAAAATCAAGAATTGAGATTAAAAACTAAAGTAGACAGACCAGAGAAATGGCTCAACAATTAAGAGCACTAGCTGCTCTTTCAGGGAGCCAGGTTTTATTCCTATCACCCTTATGGAGGCTCACAATTATCTGTAACTCCAGCCAGGGGACCTGATGCCCTCTTCTGGCCTCTTTGGCCAGCAGACATGCGTGCATGTAAAACAATCATAGACATATTGTATTCTGAATCACAAAATCATAGAGAGTTCAGTGCAAACTGCATTTTACCTGCAAGCACAGTATGCTTTTTTATTTGTTTAGATCTGTTTAGATCTTTGACTTTTTATTTATTTTGAGATAGAGTCTCTATGTAATCCTGACTTGGAATTCACTGCATAGACCAGGCTGGTCTCTAACTCAGAGATCTTCCTGCCTCTGCTTCCTGAGTTTCCTGATATTAAAGGTGTGTGCCACCATGCCTAGCAGATAACTGATTTTTTAAAGTGTGTGTGTTTGTGTGTGTGTGTGTGTGTGTGTGTGTGTGTGTGTGTGTGTGTAATTTGCTTGCATGCATCACTTGTATGCCTGGTACCTACTGAAGACAAAGAGGGCATTGGATCACCTGGAACAGAAATTGTGAGCTGCCAAATGGGTGCTGGAAATCAAACTCAGCTGAGCCATTCATTATCCAGCTCTACAATGTTTTTTTTTTTTTTTTTTTTCTTCTGAGACTGAATGTCTTGAGAGTGTCTTAGGACCTGGAACACAGAAAGGTGCTAATAAATGCATGTTGAACAAATATTAAATGACTAAATGGTTATTCTTGTAAGAAGTCTTAGAAAAACATTTTCTGACAAGAGGTACTGTAACCCAAGTTGAATATGTGAGAGTGTGCTTATGTACAGTTGTACAAACATTTTATTTATTTATTTATTTATCTATTTATTTATTTATTTATATTTTATAAGTATTTTGTGTTTTTTGTTGTTTTGTTGTTTTTCTTTCTTTGGATTTATGCTTGATTGAAAAATTCTTGGCCCATGTGACTTGACTTAGTTTCTTTTGCTTCTGAATGTGTGAAATACATCTCATTGTGTAGCTAAAAATAGTCTTGACCTTCTAGTCTTTTTGTCTCCTTTTGAGTTTTGTAGGATTACAAATGTGTACCACCATGCCCAGTTTTCTTCATTTAACTATTCTAAAATATAGTACTTCCCTGGTTTGTTAGCACCTCTGTATATACTTCTACCTTTCCCCTTACCTTTAATCTTTACTTTCCTCTAAGTATAAAGTTCATTGTTGATTAACTATTACTTCTTTACACATTGTGATACATCTTTACCATCATATTTTGGTCAATATATCTTATAATTTTTCTGGAAACACTTTTATCTCTGTCTTACCAAGTTCTGTTAAAACCAGAGGAGTAGGTTGGTACTCCTATACTTTTCGTTTTCTTTCTTTCTTTTTTTTTTTTTTTGAGATTAAAGTATAATTATGTCATTTTTCCTTTCCCTTCTTTCCTCCAGTCCTTGCCATGTTCTCGCCTTGTTCTCTTAAATTTATGGCTTCTATTTCTTTGTTACTCTCTTCCCCCCTCTCTCTCAGCATTCCTAAATGTATAAACACAACTTGTTTATTGTGAGTAATATTACTTATATGATTTAAGGACTGACACTTGGTCTTGGGTAGCCCATTTGGACCTCTTCCTAGGAAGATGATTTTTTTCTCCCACTCCCACTCTCTTCATTCCTTTGCTGCCTGCAGTTCTTTGTCTGTGGGTGGGACCTAGTGAGATTCCTCCTTATGTGTTAGCATGTCTGGTGCTGTTATCCTTGTTTAGGCAGCGTTCTTGATAATACTTAGCGAATGCGTTTAGCTTTTTAAACATTTCTAGGACACAAATCTCACAACAAACTGTTTTTTTTTTCCTCTATGACTCTTAATCTTTTTTCCTGCTCTTTAGCAACAGTTCCTGATCCTTAGATGTAGGAGTTAAACCCTGTAGATATATTAGTTGTGGATGGTCACTACATAGTCACTTGCTCTCTGCGTTCTGATCAGTTTTGATTTCCTCTAATGGGCTCCATCTGCTGTAAGGAGAAATTGTTTTGATGGTGTGTTTCATAAAATCTTAGGTTTCAGTGGTTTTCACTAGTAATCATTGCCATTTTTTGTTGTTGTTGTTTATTTGTTTCATTCTGTTTTTCTTCTTTGAAATTATACCTGCTTGTGGGTCTGCTCTCATTGATTGCCAGCCTATGAGGTCCACGAGAGCAGTGGGAGCAGAGCAGTTGAACAGTGGGTTCAGGAGCCCTGTGGAGGACCACACCTGAACTGCTCGTCATTAGGCAGGTCAACTTTACTTAGGGTGATTGAAGGCTTATAAAGTTTTGGGGGACTAAGGTCAGGGACTTCCAGGATGAGCCAAGGTCATTGGCTGAGGGCTTAGGGTACCCAGCATACCTCATTCGCATGGGGAAACATTTAAGGAATCTCTGGTGCTGCCTGAGCACGTTTTGTCAGAAGAAAGGAAATTGATCCTATAAACTAATTGTGGCTAAGTGACATTCCTTAGATTAAGGTGTATGTATGGGCTTAGAACTCCTTGACAAGGTCAGGGAAGGAGAAACTTTGGTAATGAAAGAAGTCCTCTATTACGAGTCAATGGTAGACTTTGGCTTTAATTAGCAGAGTTTTTCCACACCTGTTTTTTTCCTGTGTAGCCCAGACTGGCCTTCATCGTCAGTATTTTTTTCTCTTGTCTCTGTTCATGCTCTGGATCTCATTTCTTCTACTGTATTCAACATTCGTTTATCTGTGAAGGTAGGAAAGAGTTCAGTTAGAGAGGCTAGAGAGATCGCTTAGACTGTCTCATTTTCCAGAGGACAGGGTTCTGTTTCCAGAATCGACTGGTGGCTTATAGCTGTCTGTAACTCTAGATTTAGCTAATCAAACACTGTCTTCCAGCCTCTTCTAGAAGACGTACATATAGGCAAAATACTCATACACATAAAATAATAAATAAATTGATAAATTATTAATTTTCTCATCTTGTACTCAATCTGCAGTCTATTGTTTCTGGATTTTGGCTCCTAACATTAACCTACCCTTTAAACTACTATCACAAAAACACCAGGGGCTTCGAAAACTGTAAATTCAAGGGATCTTCTTTGGCAATGGGCTTCTATGCAGCTCGTTTTACTCTTAAGTATGCTTTTTTGTAGTAGTCTTAGGTTTCTTCCTACTTCTTTGATAATTCATCTTCAGCTTTCTGCTATTTAATCAGTAATTACAAATGCTATTTCAATACTAAATATTTACTAGAAGGTTACAAAATTTAACCCAAAATGTTGGGTTGTAAAAAAATCCACATTTAAGAGGAAATTTTGGGCAGAGTGTACACTCTATGTTGCCAGATACTCAAAATTTTAAGAAGTACCAGTGAGGTGGCTCAATGAGGTTTTTACTGTTAAGCGTAACAATATCTGAGTTAAATGTCTAGAACCTATATGGTAGAAGGAGATAACCTATCCAGGCAGTTCGATATATATCCCCTCCCCCATACAAAATAAACAAATGTTAAAAAAAAAAAAAAGGAGCCTAAGAGATAGCTCATTGGTGAAAAGTGCTTAACTGCTTGTGCTGAAGTTTTGGTTTCCAGTACCTATATGACAGCTTGCAAACACCAGTAACTCTAATTATAGGGTATTTGACAACTCTGGCCCCTGTGGGCACCTGCATAAACATGGTGCACATAAACTCATACAGGCACACGCATAAATAAATACAAGATCAATCTCAAAAAAAACCTTTCCTTAAAAAAGAAAGCATTGATATTTATCATTTCAATGATCCTTTTAAAACAACTGTATAAGATAAGTTATATTCCTGTTTAATTAGAAAGTATATGGAGGATAGGTTAAGAAACTGTATTCTTCCTGATTGGAAGACTAAGCTACAGTAAGGGATGGAGATAAAATATACTGTTTTGTATTATGGGGGCTCTGAATTTTTAAAACAAAACCAAACTAGGTTCTTACTGTGCAGCCCTGGTTTGCTTGTAACTCTGTAGACCCTACTATTCCCAAACTCAAAAGGTCCTGCCTGCCTTCACCTTCTGAGAGCTGGGATTAAAGGTGGTATGCCTCCTCTCCCAGTTAGAACTGCACACTCTTAGGTGTAAAGTCCTATTATAAACGTTGGTATTTCTGTTAAATTAACCATGCAGTAACCAGATGACTTTTTCCTTGTAAGTCTTTTTGCAGCTTTCCCATTGTAATGAACTAACTCCTCTTAACCCCTGAAGTACTTTGTTTTGTACCTGATAAGAACTTGTGTTAGGTAATTACTTACTTTTCTTCCGCTTACACTGTGGATTTGAGCTTTTCTCAAAAGTTTGTTAGTAATTGGTTGTTACAATCTTTTCCATTCCTATTTCAGGAGTTAGCATAATAAATGATTCCTTAGTAAAATGAATAGGAGCTTTGACTCTTTGACCTGAACATCTTACTAGATTGTACCTTAAAATATTTCTGTAAATTCCATTTGAATAAATTAGATATTATTTCTCTTGATTTCTGCTCATGTATGTATATTTCGGTTAGTAAAGTTAGCTTGATAAATGCTGTGTCTTTAAAAGTTTGTGTCTTTGTAGACAGTTATATACCATGTAGCATACCTTATGCAAATCAGCTGTCTGTTCAGGTCTTGTTTTCTCCATAAGATATACTCTAGTTGTTTAAAAGCAGCAAATGGTAGAAGGAGATTGGATTTATTAGCTTTCACAATGAATGATTACTGTGGATGTGGTAAAGGACTTAAATTTTTTTGATGAATGACAGAGAGCTGCATCTTGCTTTCTGTACTATTTTTAGCTGTGAGGGTATCTCTTGTTCCTCTTGTAGTCTAAGAGGATCAGAAAAAGATCTTTTAAATAGAACTTCCTTTAAGCCTCAGACTTGGTTGCAGCTGGCATAGCTATAGAAGGGCAGCTTTTCCTCCCCCTGGGATATATACTGAATCTGCCCTATAGCTATTGGTGTGTTTACTCCTTACAGAATGTAAGAGGCTGATTAGGTGTTCTGTACTTGCCCTTTTCTATCAAAATAGGAAATTTGGGTTCATTTCTGGAATCCTTTATGGGGTTAATAATTTTTGCAGTATGTCCTATAGTGTGAAGAACAATGGTTGTAAACTAGAAGGTAATATAGTAATCATCTTGATAATGTAGTCCTACTTTTACTAATTTTCATGTGATTTATTAGAAGAATCACCAACTTGTTTCAATTTTCCATTTTTCCTGGGATTTTAACAATTTCTACAATGCTAGAGAATTTAAATACTTATGAGTATTTAAGTTAGAGTCCTGTCATAAGAGATAACCTTTTTAGTCTTGAAATCTAAAACAGTGTGTTTTGTTTCATGAATTAAGGGATAAACATCTTTAAATGTGACTGAAGTCCTGCTTCAAGTATGGCAGGCGGTGACCAAAGAAATAATTCTGAGCTTATTATAGCTTGGTGAAGATATGCTTTTGCTTGCTGTGTCCTTTTAGACATCTGGTGGAAAAGGGAGCGTTTCCTGTGGCAGCACGGTCAGCGATGAATAGATGAATGAATTCATCCATGCTCAGAACTCACAGCACGTGTACTTTTATCCTCCCAAGGACATAAAAGAGCTGAGAGACCAACCTTAGCAATGGTCCAGGCTTCAGGGTGGAGGGTGGCGGGAGAGGTTTTGGGACTGTCCAAGAAGGGAAGATCTGCATATCTAGCGATAAAGAAACAAAAGAGCCTGTGACAGTATCGAAAGAATCTGACTTTTGCTTTGTCTGTACAAAGGATGAAAGGAATTTTGCCGACTTAACCAAAACAATAACTGGTTTTGTATCAGTTTGAGCCCGAAAAGAGGCAGCAGAATAATATGGTTTTTTTTTTGGGGGGGGGTTGTTGTTGTTTTTATATTTTTGAAGCATATTTTCCTTAAGAAATGGACGTGGAATGCTTTTATTTTTGGAAAGGAGAACGTGACAGGATTTTATGCGCTTAGTTGCTGTAGGTGGAGACTCTTGTTTTGTTTGCCAAACCTTTTTAATAAGCAGTGAAGTCTGGACAGCAAAGATTGCAGTTGCCTTTCCTGGGACCTTTGTTCTTCTCTTGGTACTTAAGATAATCTCAGACAAAGGAGGCTATGTATGGAAAAGAAAAGCAAATATCAAGTATTTTCTCTGTTCCTGCTTTGATTCTAGTGAGTTTTCTATATTTTAGTATTAGGCAATAATTGTGTCCTCGGCTAGCTGTTTGCTGGGTTACTGGGCACATCCTGCTGTTCTGAATGGACTGGTTACCTCTTTATTCAGCAGTAAGGAGGTGCTAGTAGTTGGTGTCTGGGGAGTGGCTTTTTTTGTCTGATATTTGCTATGGATGATTCGAGTATTCTGAGAAGGAGAGGTTTACAGGTGAGTAAAAGAAAGCCTCTTTTTAAATACTGTTAGCACCTTTTGAAGATGTATCAGATTGTTGCAATTTCATTTAGTGCATGGGGGAGGGGGTGTTATTAAGTATTTTATTCTGTCATATATACTTAGGATTAGAGAATTTTTGTTAAGATCTTGCTACTTTGTTTTCTTTTCATTTCTTTTGTTTTTATCTTAAAATGGGGTCTTGGTATATTACTCAGGTTAATCTCCAACTCCTGGGCTCAAGTGGTCCTCCTTTCTCAAGCCTCCTGAATAGCTAGGACTACAGGGAGTGTTACCACATGTTTCTTAGCTATTATTGCTACTTTTGATAGGAAAGTGCTGCTTGAATTTACTTACTTTGAACTAAATGAGTAGAGCAATTAAATCAAACCTATGTAGGATACAAACCTAATTTGAACATTAACTATGCAAACATTCTGTTTCTGACCATTATGCTTGTCTCTATTTCATAATAAAGTCATGCACATGTGTGTGTGTGTGTGTGTGTGTGTAACATTTGATTCTGTGTAAACTATTAAGACATTTTCTAAACCTTTGCTTTGCATATATGCTATCCATTTATGTTAGCCTGTCTATTTCTGTGTATTTCTGTCCATCCATCCTCCATCTTTCTCTGTTCTTAGATCTTTGATATATGAAGAAGCGAATAAGGTATTTAAGAATAAGAGGAAATGCAGAGACTGACAGACAACTTAAATGTAATTTTAATGAATACCTTTAGCATTAAAATAACTCATCACATTTCTTCTCAAATTTGGTTATGTTTATCATGCACCATAAATCAGATCATCTTGCTCTGTATTTTTTTTGTAAATAACAAACTGGCTAGCTCATCACAGACACAGTTATAAATTCTAGCTGATCAACCAACTTATGAGGGTCTGTTTATGTGAAGTACAACAATGTCTCTTGTTTTTGTTAGGCTTATTTGACATTTGTAAAGATATCCCCCACTCCCCAAAAAGCACTATGGTCCTCTCAATTCCCATGAATTAATTTTATTTTTTTTCTTTTGTGTTCAAAAAGAATATATGTAAGGTAGGATTGGTAAACTTAAAACAAGTTGAGGGGCCAGGCGTGGTGGCGCACGCCTTTGATCCCAGCACTCGGGAGGCAGAGGCAGGTGGATTTCTGAGTTCGAGGCCAGCCTGGTCTACAGAGTGAGTTCCAGGACAGCCAGGGCTACACAGAGAAACCCTGTCTCGAAAAACCAAAAACAACAACAACAACAACAAAAAACCCCCCCAAAAACCCCCCAAGTTGAAACATGATATTTGTAGTTTTGATTATATTTCTTTTTATTCAGTGTGTGTGTATATGTGTGTGTGTATATGTGTGTGTGTGTGAGAGAGAGAGAGAGAGAGAGAGAGAGAGAGAGAGAGAGTGAGTCAATGTGTGGTGGGGCAGGGCTTCAGAAATCCCTTGGAACTAAGAGTTATAAGCATTTGTCATCCACCAGATGGTGCCAGGATCCAAACTGCAGTCCTCTAATGGAGCAGTAACTGAGCCATGTTTCCAACCTCATACTTGTACCTTTTATTAATATTTTCATATTGCAAACCTTCAAATCCAGGAGGAATATTTCCTGAGCTCTTCAGCAGTTGTCTAGTATGGCTTGGAGTTCAGAAGTCATCACACACCTCAGTGGGTTATATGTCCCTTTCTACTACAGTTGGCTCAGTGATGTGTCAGTCAATATAGGGACATTCTGAAATAACACTTCAAAAGTGTTCAGGACGCTGCTGCTGCTGCTGCTGCTGCTGCTGCTGCTGCTGCTGCTGCTGCTGCTTCTTCTTCTTCTTCTTCTTCTTCTTCTTCTTCTTCTTCTTCTTCTTCTTCTTCTTCTTCTCCTCCTCCTCCTCCTCCTCCTCCTCCTCCTCCTCCTCCTCCTCCTCCTCCTCCTCCTCCTCCCCCCCCCCCCCCCCTCCTCCTCCTCCTCCTCCTCCTCACTTTGTAGACCAGGCCTCGAATGCTTCTTAAGTAGTAGTGTATTGGAAAGTTGCTCTATAAGCATGTGTGATTGTATTTCCTAATATAAATAACATTTCTCTTTAGTTGCTGGGATTCAGAAATGGAATTGTGTTTCTCTGGTAGTGAATTTTAGGTTTTTTGTTTGTTTATTTTGTCATCTTTGTGTTAAAACAGACATCTTTTTCTTTTCACTACTGACTGTTCCAGGATGCCCTTTCTTTTGAGTTTATTTTTGCTTAGTAAGAGTACCAAACTGTCAGATTACGTAGCTGGAGGGTGACTTTGTTTTCTTTTGTTTTGTTTTTTTCTACCTTAAGGTTCATTTCTAGAATATAGCACTTACACATTCTGAAATAGAAGCAATGTGTGAAAAGCAGGAGTTTAGATTGTTCACTTGTTTAAAGCCATTCGATGATCGCACATGCCTTAGATCCTAGTACAAGTAGGTGAGTCTCTAAGTTGGTGGCACAAGTCTGTAATGCCTGCACTGGGTCTATATAATTGAGATTCTGTCTCAGAACAAACAAACAAGACAACTAAATAACTACATGGTCCCAACATCCGACATAAAATTACAATAATTTTAAAGAAGACTGTTTTAAAAAGCCAACAAAAGCCGAGCATAGTCCCAGCACTTTGGAGGCTCGAGGCAGGCACATCTCTGTGAGTTGGAGACCAGCCTCTCTACATAGTTAGTGCCATGGCAGCAGCCAGAGCTGTCCTGATACCCTGTATCAACAAAACTAAACCAAACAATCAAACAAACAAAACCCCTCAAACTAAGTATAGAGTTTAGAGAGATGACTCAGCAATTAACAGTAGGTGTGGCTCTTGGAGAGGACCCAAGTTCAGTTTTTAATACCCTTTTGAGATGGTTCATAACTGCCTTTAACTCTAGCTTCAGGATCTTTGGCCTTCTTGGACATCTGCACTCATTGACACATACCTAAACACAGATATACAGATATATATAGTTAGAAATAATAATAAAAAAAAAAGTTTTGAAATTTAAACAACAAAACAAAACAACCAAAAAAATAAGATCAAGTTTGAGTGAAGGCGGCCTTTACCAGATCAGCTGTTTTGAAAGTAAAGAACTTAAACTACTGTAATTTTGGTACAGCATAATGCTAATGAATACTAAAATAGAAGTACACTGGCTTATTTAATGATTTATGTGAAAGAAGGAAGACACATGCTGGAAAAATAATCGCTTGACTTATTATTGTGTGTTGGGCTCATTCTCAGGCCGGAATTTGTTTCTGGAAAAAGAAGGGGATGAAACAGTCATCCACTGTACATTCACTTTCTTACTGGTAAAAAGATGCCTGGAGACGACTGTACATGAGCATCTTTTCTAGAGGAGCCCCCATCTGTTATAGGAAGTGACTGTTTTTGCATGAAAAGAAATTCAGATTTAGGGCTTATGGTAAAACTTGACTTTCATCCTCTTCTTTGGTGGTGGTAGGGGCTGATTTTATTTTCACTGTGTAGCTCTGGCTGTCCTGGGAACTCACTCTGTAGCTTAAGCTGACCTCAAACTCACAAAGACTCACCTACCTCTGCCTCCTGAGTGCTGGGATTTAAGGTGTACCACTACTGCCCTGATAAGAATCTGTTTTCAATAAAAGAAAAAAAATTTATTTTAAATTGAATTCTTGATATTTCTGTGCCTCTTGGTTTTGTTTTTAAGGACTGAAAACTGAATTGCTCTTCATTGGATAATCATAATTTATTAATGGTCATAATGTCTAAAGAAAAATCTCAAGTAAATTTTAGCAGCAATAGTTGTTTCTAGTATGCCTTAAGTGTTAATTAAATACTTCTGAACAGTGGCACTTTTAAGACTGATTTCTCAGCAACACTGGCAGAGAATGGGGAGTGAGGTGACACAAGTTAGTTTTTACCTGAGGATAATATATCCTGATTATAATTTCCTCTACCTCTACTTCTCCCTGTTGCTCCCCATCTCCCCTTCAAATTCTATCTCTTATTAGAAAAGAACAGGCTTCTAAGAGATAACAAACCTGTCAAAATAAAATTACAATGTGAAAGAAAACTATTCCCCGGGCGTGGTGGTGCCCTCTTGAATCCCTGCACTCAGGAGACAGAGGCAGGCGGATTTCTGAGTTCGAGGCCAGCCTGGTCTATAGAGTGGGTTCCAGGACAGCAAAGGGCTACACAGAGAAACCCTGTCTCAAACAATCAATCAATCAAACAACAACAAAAGAAACAAAAAAAAAAAAAAAAAGAAAGAAAGAAAGAACTATTATATTGAAATTAGACGTAGCAATCCAACTGAAGGACAAGTGTCTCAAGGATATGCACAAGAGTCAGGGATCCTTTTGTTCTCACAGTTAGGAGTCCCATAAAAACACTAAGTTAATAGCTAAAATATATACTCAAGAGGATCTGGTGCAGACCTGTAGACCCTGCTTGCTGCCTCAGTTTCTGTGAGCTCATAGGTACCCTGCTTAGTTGATTTAGAGAGCCTTGTTCTCCTGGTGTCCTTCCATCCTCCCTGGCTCTTAAACTTTTTCCACCTCTTCTGTGGGATTCCCTAAGCTCAGAGGGGAGTGGTTTGATGGAGAACTTCAATTTATACTCTCTCCACATAATGTTTGGCCATGGGTCTCTGCATCAGTTCCCATTTGCTGTTGGAGGAAGCCTTTTGGATGATGGCTGGATAAGGCACTGATCTATGAATATAGCAGAGTATCAGTAGGAATCACTTAATTGATTTTTTTTTTAAAATAGATTTATTTTTATTTTATGTATGTGAATGTTCTCATCAGACACACCAGAAGAGGACATCAGACTCCATTACAGTGGGTTGTGAGCCACCATGTGGTGCTGGGAATTGAACTCAGGACCTCTGAAAGAGCAGTCAGTGCTCTTAACCACTGAGCCATTTCTTCAGTCTCCCCCCCCCCCTTTTAAAAAAATTTTCTTTTAAAGACCTATAGTGTTGGATTTCCCTTTTGGTCTCTGGGCTATCCAGTTTCTAGTTCTTGGTTACCTGAGCAGTGTTAGTTTTCAGTTCCTTCTTGCGAAGTGCTTTCCTACTCCTACAAATTCTGTGCCATCACTGCCCTACATATTTTGTAGGCAGGACAGATTGTAGGCTAGAGGTTTTGTGACTGGGTTGGTGTCCATGTTTCTCTTTTCATAGCCTGCAAAGTTTCTTCTAACACCAAAGAGACTAGAATGTAGGGTGAGGGCTTCATGTAGGCACCAGCTTGATTTCTCCATGTTCAATGAGTTGCAAGGGTGTTGTGATTGATGTCTTGCTGTTTGTGGAGATCATCATTTTGTCTGAACATTTTTATAGCTAAGATCTCCCAGGGAGAGCTCTGCATTCCCTTAGACCCCTGCTCTAAATCTAATCTCTCTGGGTCTGTGGTCTCCTCTGGGTTATTACTTAATGGCTAATAATCCCCTTAGAAGTGAGTACATACCATTATATCGTTCTGGGTCTGGGTTACTTCACTTAGGATGGCATTTTTCTAGATTGTCTACAAGTTTCATGATTCCATTTTTTTAAGCAGTTGAATAATACTTAATTCTGTAAATGTACTGCATTTTGTTTATTTATTCTTCTTTTGAGGAACATCTAGGTTGTTTCCAGTTTCTGGCAAGTATCTAAAAATTTATTTCATTTTAAGAGTGTAATATGTGAATTAAATATAACCTAATTATTTTTATTGTTCTCTATTTTCTTATTTTTTCCCACAGGGAGTTTGACTTTGAGAGAGAGAGAGAGAGAAAGAGAGAGAGAGAGAGAGAGATTTACTTTATCCTTCACAGTCTTTAGTATTCTAAAATATTTTTAATCAAGTTAGTAAGATAGATAGACAACGTCAAAGCTTAAGGGATTTGTTCTCTATGGTGAACCTTCTTCACTCTGCCACATAAAATTATAAAATTCCTGGTCAATGTTACATGGCATTCATTTCCTTTTTTTTTTTTTTTGCTGCTGCTGTTTTTATTTTCCTTTCTTCATATGCATCCTTCTCTTGAATTTCTTTCTGTACCTTTTTTTTTTGTTTTTGTTTTTGTTTTTCGAGACAGGGTTTCTCTGTGTAGCCCTGGCTGTCCTGGAACTCACTCTGTAGACCAGGCTGGCCTTGAACTCAGAAATCCACCTGCCTCTGCCTCCGGAGTGCTGGGATTAAAGGCGCGCGCCACCATGCCCGGCTCTTTCTGTACCTTTTAACCTCCAGTTATCATCATGTAGTTGAGACCTACAAATGCAATTTTCAAATATGACTGGTAAAAGTCTAGTATCTTTGCAGACAAGAATCATCAGACCAGCCTTGACTATTCAGAGTTCCTGTGCTGTTTATATTCTGTTCTGGTTTTTTTAAAAATTTTTTTAAAGATTTATTTATTATTTATTATATGTAAATACACTGTAGCTGTCTTCAGACACTCCAGAAGAGGGCATCAGATCTCGTTACAGATGGTTGTGAGCCACCATGTGGTTGCTGGGATTTGAACTTAGGACCTTTGGAAGAGCAGTCGGATGCTCTTAACCTGCTGAGCCATCTCACCAGCCCGATTCTGTTCTGCTTTAACAGCACATTCCTATAGATACCAGGCATTTTTTTTTAAAGATTTATTTATTTATTTTGTCTTTGTGAGTATACTATAGGTATACAGATGGTTGTGAGCCTTAATGTGGTTATTGGAAATTGAATTTTTAGGACCTCTGCTCGCTCAAGTCAACCCTGCTTGCTTGGGTTGGCCCCACTTGTTCTGGTCGGCCTGCTTGCTCCAGTCCAAAGATTTATTTAATTTTATACATAAGTACACTATAGCTGTCTTCAGATGCGCTGCCAGAGAAGGGCATCAGATCTTATTACAGGTAGTTGTAAGCCACTATGTGGTTACTGAGATTTGAACTCAGGACCTTCAGAAGAGCAGTTGGTGCTCTTACCCTCTGAACCATCTTGCCAGGCTGATACCAGGTATTTTATACATGAAATTGTTTTACTTAAAAATCTTAAAAGATGGTGCTGGTGTGTTGCAGTCCCAGCACTTGCAAGGTTGAAGCTGGAGAGTTGGAGTTTACAGCCAGCCTGAACCACATAGCAGGACTCTATGAACAAGCAACAACAAAGTCACATCTAAACATTTTTTTTTTTTATGGTTTTTTTGAGACAGGGTTTCTCTGTATAGCCTTGGCTGTCCTGGAACCAGACTGGCCTCAAACTCAGAAATCCACCTGCCTCTGCCTCCCAAATGCTGGGATTAAAGGCGTGCACCACCACGTCTGGCACATCTAAACTTTAAAGTCCTATATATTTCTCTGATCACCTGTGTTCTTCCGTGTAAGTCAGCATTACAAATTGAATGTGTGTGAACCATATTTTGTTTAGTGGGGTTTTTATGGAATGTAATCTAACAGTTTATTTTGTTTAGTGGGGTTTTTAATAGACAGTTGTTTTTCATTGCTTTGCTTTTGCTCTGCTTTGTTCTGTTGAGACAGGTTGTTACTACAGACCTCATTGGCCTGGAACACATATAGGCCATGATGGCCTCAAATTCAGATCCACCAGTCTCTGCCTCCTAAGTACTGGGTTTAAAAGTGTGTGCCACTAACTATAGCAGATACCTTTGGAAACTTAAAAAAAAGTTTATCAATGTAGTCTCCTTAATCCTCAATTTTTTAACACATTTATTGTATTTTATTAATTTTGTGTTTGTCTACTTTTCAACATAGGGTCTCTAGTTCAGGCTGGCCCAGAACTTAACAATGTAGCTGAGGATGACCTTGAACTTCTAATCCTCCTGTCTCTTCCTTCTGAGTGTTGTGATTATAGGCTTGCAGCGTCACACTCAGTATATGTTATACTGTGGATCAGAGACAGGGCTTTGTGCATGCTACTGCAACAGGAAGATGAGTGAATAGGGGGAAATGTGTACTATGATGGGTAATTTTGATTGGATTGAGAAGTATTTAGTATAGTGGTTCTTACAATTCTAATGCTATGACATTTTTTTAAAAAGATTTATTTTATTTATTATATGTAAGTACACTGTAGCTGTCTTCAGACACTCCAGAAGAGGGTGCCAGATCTTGTTACCAATGGTTGTGAGCCACCATGTGGATGCTGGGATTTGAACTTATCACCTTCGGAAGAGTAGTCGGGTGCTCTTACCCGCTGAGCCATCTCACCAGCCCCATTCTATGACATTTTAATACAATTCCTCATGTTGTGGTGAGCCCCAGCCATAAAATTATTTTCATTGCTACTTTATAACTATAATTTTGCTATTATAAATCATAATGTATCTAAGGACCAGGGTTAGCATGGAACACACCAAGACCAAGTTCTCACCACAAAGGAGATTTGCCCCAGAGTGACAAAGTGCAGGGAATAAAAGACAAAGTTAGGAGACATAGGGCAAGAGAGAGGGGAAAGAAACAAGGGAGAGGGGAAGGGAATACTTGCCCTAGAGAGACTTAGGACTGCCTCTTGATAGAGAGGAGGAAAATAACAGTGTGTGAAGAGAAAAACCTCCCCACCAACATACACATATACATACACACACATGTACAGAGTGATTCTTTATGTTTCTGCCTGGCATCATTTAAAGTGTTGTATAAAACCATTAGAAATTTGCTTTGTGGGTAGGTGACCAAGAGTAGTGATTTCTAGGATTTCATATATGTAGTTTTCTCTATAACTTTAGAACATACTTAGTAGACTTTTGCTTTATTCATTGTCATCACAAAATATTTTTGTTTTGTTTTGTTTTCTTTGGGAAGTATCATCCTCAATAGGAAGTACACAAACACATGAATTTGAAGGACCTAAAATGGTAATGAAATATAGACAGTATTTTTTGTTCTACTAGAATTTGGTCCTCTTTGGTACCAAAGACTTTGTAAAAGACTGCGTTAATCTGGACCTTTGAGTGTAAAATGTAGGCCTTATGGTATAAGGAATGGTAAGGAAAATAGATCAAGATGGTCAGTTTTGATGGATTCATTCTGTGGATATAGCTGTGTCTTTCATTGCTACTTAAAATTATGCCTTTTGATAATCAGTGAAAAAGCCAGGAAGAACTATTTCCAATATTTTATGTAGATTATTTCACAAGCTAAGATAATAGAATATGCTTCCCAAGCATATTTTCTGAATATCCTTTCCACTCATGCTGCTATAACAAAATACTACAGATTGGGTAATTTGTAAAGATGAGACATTTTTATGGGGCATTGGTGTTGTGTGCCTTTAATCCTAGCCCTTGGGAGGCAGAGATAAGCAGATCTCTGAGTTCAAGGCCAGCCTGTGTAGGACCCTGGTATAGGACAGCCAGGGCTATACGGAGAAGTGCTGTCTAAAAACACTATCCTCCTCCAAAAAGATGAGATATTTTCTGATAAATTTTAATCTTGTAAATTCTACGATGAATGAACAGGCATTTGTTGTCTTAGAGAGGGCATTTTTGCTTTACCTTTGTGTAGGAGAAGGTAAAAAGGCAAAAAAATGCCTCTAATAAAGGTGTTTTAAAGAAATATTAATAAATAACTTATTAATTATTAATTAAGATAAATAATAAAACAAATTTAATAAATAATTCATATTTAGGAAGGCAGGATCACCTCTGATCTATTCACCTCTAAAGTTGATAATACTGTCACATTGGAGTGTAGTCCAAACATGAATCATTCATATCCATAGCAAATGAGGATAATAGAAATACGATATGGACAAAGATAATTTGAGGAGAGGGAATAATACATCATGGATCTCACTAGTATAGAGGCAAAAATTCTAAATAAAAGCCTTCAGGCCTAGATTATTTTGTTTGTGGGAACTTAATAAATATAGTTAATACAAGTTCATTCAGAAAATAGAATAGTTATCTCCTTGAAAATTTTTGAGAAAACAGCATAATTATAATACAGATATATGACAGTGATGTTATAAAAAGGAAGCTAGATATTGTTATCCATTGTGAAAATCAAGATACAAGTCAGACTTGGTGCAAACCTATAATCTCAGTAATTGGGAGACTGGGGCAAGAGAGTGTCAAGTTGGAAGTCAGTCTGGTTTATACAGAAAAATTCCACCTCTGAAATAATAAACATTTCTAAGTAAATTAACAATAGAGGAGAGCTTTATTAATTTGATAAATGATATTTTTGAAAACCTTCTAGGTATCTTTTAATATTTAGTGGCAACATATTTGATTGCTTTCCCCCAGAGATTAGATGAGAAACAAGGCAAGATGTCTACACTTGTATTCAATTTATAGCAATTATGGAAAGTGGAAAGATGCAAAATTCTTAGTCTTGATAGAAGACAAAAGTGTTTATACATCAAATTCTGAAGAATTTATCAAGTAGTTATGATAACAAAAGTACTTCATCTGATAGAATTGTCAGTGGGGTTTTTTTTGGGGGGGAATGTAAAATAGTTCTCACATCTTTAATACACAGAAAGTTGAATTTGTTTATCCGCCATAAAAAAGCCCCCAAATGAACAAACTATGACATAGTTGAAACTAAAAAGTTAGCTTTATGTGTCTCTAGCTGCATATGTAGCAGAAGATGGCCTCATCGGCCATCATTGGGAAGAGAGGCCCCTTGGTTTTGCAAACTTTATATGCCCCCCCAGTACAGGGGAATACCAGGGCCAAGAAGTGGGAGTGGGAGTGGGAGCAGGGCGGGAGGAGGGTATAGGGGACTTTTGGGATAGCATTTGAAATATAAATGAAGAAAATACCTAATACAAAATTGGAAAAAAAATAGCTTTATATTACGTTTTTGTGGTTTAAATGTCTATTTTTTTTTTATGTTCTTCTCATTACCTAAGAATGTCTTCTTTTTTTGTTTGTTTTGTTTTGTTTTTGTTGTGTTTTTTGGTTTTTTTGAGGCAGGGTTTCCCTGTGTAGCTCTGGCTGTCCTGGAACTCACTCTGTAGACCAGGCTGGCCTCGAACTCAGAAATCCGCCTGCCTCTGCCTCCCAAGTGCTGGAATTATCTTTTTTTTTTTAATTGGTTATTTTATTTGTTTACATTTCAAATGTTATCCCCTCTCCTGGTTTTCCCTCTACAAACCGCCTACCCCATCCCCCCTTACCCTGCTATTATGAGAGTGCTCCTCCACCCATCCACTCCTGTCTCACCGCCCTAGCATTCCTCTACACAGGGGGCATCAAGTTTTCAAGGGCCTCCCCTCCCATTGATGCCAGATAAGGCCCCTTCAGCACCTTAAGTCTTTCCCCTAACTTCTCTATTGGAGTTCCTGTGCTCAGTCCAATGGCTGGCTGTGAACACCTGTATTGGTCAGGATCTGGCAGCACCTTTCAGGAAACAGCTGTATCAAGCTCCTATCATCAAGCACTTCTTGGCATCTGCAGTAGTGTCTGGGTTTGGTGTTTGCATGTGGGATGGATCCTTAGGTGGGGCAGTCTCTGGATGGCCTTTCCTTCAATCTCTGTTCCACAATTTGTCCCTGTATTTCCTTTCGACAGGAGCAATTCTGGGTTAAAATTTTGGAGATAGGTGGGTGGCTCCATCCCTCAAATTGGGCCCATGCCTAAGCTCTGGATATTGTCTCCTCCCCTTTGTGGTTGTTTTTATTCCTCCTTCTGTCCCTTTTCTTTTCCCAACCTTGTTTTATTACAGTTGACCTGGAACCTTCTCTGTAGTCCAGGCCAGCTTCAAACTTGTATTCCTTGTGTCTCAATTAATTAATTAGCACATGAAAAGAAGTTGCTCTGGGCCACCAATCATCAGAAAATTGCAAATTAAAGCTACAGCCAGAGACTATTATATATCTTATAGAGTAGCTAAAGTGTTCAGGACTATATAATATATTGAATGAATATAAAATAGTCAACTTTTAACATTTTTACATTGTTATTATAAGTACAATAGAATTTGGAACAGTTAAAACTCATGTATTGTTAATGAGAATATTATATGTTACAGTCACTTTAAAAAGTACTTATGGTTTCGTATAAAAACTTTACATATGTAACCAACTAATTCCATATTCTAATGGATTTTCCTAAGACAAAACATAATTTAAGAGAATACTTGTTAAACAATCCCAAACTGAAAACAACTCAAATCTCTATCACCATGAGAAAGCAGTATAATTTGTTACTATTATATGCAGCAAAGTGGATGAATTTTAAATAGACTGTGCTATATAAAAGTCCTACATAAAAAGTTCCATACATTGGGAAGCTGAGGTTTGAGGATAATGAGTCCAAGGCACTGGAATACACAGTAAGGGCCTAGAGGGAGAGCAGGTGTTTCATAGTTCCATTCATCTAGAATATTCACGCAGGCAGGAAAAGTAAAAATAGCAAAATAGAGGTTTTTTTCTTTTAACAAATTATTGGAATGTTGGGGGCTTTATTTACCAATAAATGACATGTTAGAACTTTCTGATTTGTTAGACTTGTTCTGTATTTTAATAGAAATTTCAGTTATCTGAGTGTATTTATTTATCAAAGTTACTGATTGACACACTTAACATCTGTAGAGTTCAAGATTTGTATATTGATGAGACACAGAATCAGTTATTGAACTTTGCTACTAAAACACTTAACTGATATAAAAACACTATAAATCAGTTGACTATTTTATATCCACCCATTATATTATAGCTGATAAAACACTTGCAGCTGATTGGTATAGAAGTCTACAATCTATTGCAAGATGAATTAAAAACAGATGAATAGACGGTTAAATATGTAATAATAAAGCAAATAGAGAAAACCATTAGCTGTACCATCTGGGCTGTAGACAGAAATATTATATATAACATAAGAACACACACACATACTTCCTTAAACTTTTCGAGATTTTCATTCTAAGTGGTTTGCTTGTTTGTTTTATTTGAATATTTAAAAAATCTATCTTGAGGCAACTGCTTCGATGGTATACATATATATGTATATATATAACTTGAAATTAGATTCATATAAAATTTATGTGGGAAGTAAGAAGAGGATTTTATTAAAACAATGAATGTTAAGCTGGACCATGGCTCAGTAGTGAAGAGCACCTAGCTACTCTTCCAGAGGACCCAGGTTTGATTTTCAGCATGTACATGTGGATCACACCATCTGTAACTCCTATTCTAGGGGATCTGAAGCCCTTTTCTGGCCTCTGTGGGCACCAGGTATACATGTAGCACACAGACAAGCATGCAAGCAAAATGCCAATGAAACAATAGGTAAACTTAAATAATGAATGCAATTTAAAAAGGGACTGGTGAGACGCCTCATCAAGTAAGGGCATTTGTCCCCAGATGGCCTGATTTAGTCCACAGGTCCCACCTGGTGGGAAGAGAGAACAACTCCTGCAACTTGTTCTCTGACCTCCACATGCACAGACCCTTCTACTGCCACAAATAATCAAAACCAAATAAATGAATTTATATTCAAAGTATGTAAGCATTCACATTTCTCTACATCCTTACTAGCAACTTTCTCCTCCTGCTCCTTCCTCCTCTTCCTCTTCTTCCTCTTCCTCCAATTCCTCTTCCTCCTCTTCTTCCAACATATTCTACTTCTTCTCCTCCTTCTTTCCCCCTCTCTCTAGTAATTGAGCATTAATTGAGTATGGTTCTTATTTGCTTCTTATAAAAATATTGCACAATTTTCATGCACTTGTTGGCCATTTGTGAGTCTTCTATTTTAGATTCGTGCTGCAGTGAATGTATATATGGAACGGAATGTACTATCATGACCAAAAGCAACTTCAGGACAAAAGGGCTTATTTTAGATAACAATTCCAAGTTAGAGTTAATCATATCTGTAAAGCCAAACTGGCAGAAATTACATCTTTAATTTTTACATTGTAATAAAAAACAGAAATGAAGCCAAGCGTGGTGGTGCATGCCTTTAATCCCAGCACTTGGGAGGCAGAGGCAGGCGGAATTCTGAGTTCGAGGCCAGCCTGGTCTACAAAGTGAGTTCCAGGACAGCCAGGGCTACAGAGAAACCCTGTCTCGACCCCCCCCCCCCCCAAAAAAAAAAAAACCCAACCAATCAAACAAACAAACAAACAAAAAACCAGAAATACATTCATTTATGCTTATTACTTAGTTGACTTTATTTTACACAGTTCAATAAACTCAGCCACCTAAACTCAGGGAATGATACAGACCACACAGAGAATGGTTCTTCTTACATTAATTAATGTAATCAAGAAAATCCCCCACAGACATGCCAGTAGGCCAACTTGATTTAGACAGCTCTTCATGAGAAGTAGTTCCTAGGTAGTGCTAGATTGTATCAAGTTGACTAAAGCAATCATCATGTCTCTTTCAAGTGGTGTTTACCTTACTTCAGATTCTAATAATATTTGGCATTTTTGCTGTTGTTCATTATGGTTCTGGATATTGTCTTTCAGATATACAAATTATGAATATTTTTCCCACTTGCAGAATGGCAGTAAAGGACAGGCTGTTCATTTATTCTTTGTAGAGAATCTTTTAAATTTGATACAATTCCATTTGTCTATAATTTTTCTGTTGTTATATTTCATTTAAATACTCCTTTACCTAGGGAGGCATGGCATGTACCTTTAATCCAAACAATTTGAGAGATTAGGGTGCCAGGATCGATGGAAGCCATGAGCTTCAAACCATCATAGGGAACTCAGCAGGATATTTTCTCAAAAAATTATTTCACATAGCAATATTGTAGAATACTATTTTATGTTTTTTTTATGGTAGTTCACAGAGCTACCATTATCTGAGATTAGAAGAGAGACTTAGGGGTAGAATCAGCTTGATTAAAATAACTGTTGATTTTATTGGACAATTCAGCCTTCAGATATTATATAGGCAATTAGTTAGAAGTGTTTAGATATGAGCTATGTTTGAAAATAAAAAAATATGCCAAGCATTGGAAATGGAGGGTTATTGGTCCAGTGGTTCTTTGGAAAAACTTGGAATATCTGATACTTTATGACTTAGCAGTTCTACATCTGAGTGGGGAATTATTTCTAAGAAACTTTTTCCTTCTTCTTATAGATAGGATCTGATGTAACCCATATTGACCTCAGATTTACTAATTGTATCTGAGGATGACTTTGAACTCCATCTTCTTGCCTCTACATTGCCATTGCTAGTATTATAGCTCTGTACCATTTTGCCCAGTACAAGAAATGTTTGTAGCTATATCCTAGGACATAAGAATAAGTATGTTTATAGGAGTGTAGTTCTGATGGAGTAGTAAAAAAATGAAATAAAATAATCTTGTATTTATTTGAGAATGGATAAATATACATTAGTATATACATTTGTAGATGAAATTAACTATATATACATAATAATAAGACAAATAAAATAACACATATACAGTTGTAGTTCTTCTGATAACTCAGATCTGTAATCCTGCTGTTCTGGAGACTTGAGTCAAAGCATTGCAAATCTGAAACCTGCCCAGGCTACAGAATAGGTTCAAGGTTAGCACAGACAAGACCTTGATATGAAATTAAGTAAAATGTGAGTTGGGGAGAGCTTAGTAATATAGTGTGTACTAGCATGTATAAGGCTGTAGGTTCAATTCCTTGACTAGCCAGGGGGATAGGAAGGAAATTTTTTTAAACATTTTTAATTTTTTAATTAAATTTTTTTTCATGTGGTATATTTTGATCCTGTTCTTTCCTGTTCCCTAGTTTCCTCCTAGATTCTCCTCATCTTCCTACCCAGCTGACTTTATGTTCTTAGGCTCTCTCTCAAAAGCAAAAAACAAACTGGAAAAAAAAAGGACAAAACAACAAAACAAAAAGCACACAAAACCCCATAGTCCATTTTGTGTTGGCCAGCATGGGTCTGTCCCAGAGTGTAGTTGGATATACTCAGGGACACTCCGTTGCAGAAAACTCAGTTTTAGGGAGGATTTCTTGAAAGGGGACTGGTGAGAACTAGGACTTGAAACACGGAAAGCCAGTCACAGGGTTCCCATTCTTACTCTAAGGTTTATATAAAACCTTAACTAGAACTATTCCTAATAGTTTATATAGGTGTCTTAATAATTAATATATCCTGATTATAATGAATCCTTTGTAGTTCATTAACAGTAAAAGACTGCCACAAAGACTTACCCTGAAAAGGTGATTACATGTAATGGAAAAAAATATCGTAATTATCCTTTTAATCGGGAAAAGTAGAGAGGTCATCTTGACTGTTGTTTCATTAACATTTATTCTTTATAGTTTTCTTTTATATAACTTTTTGCAAAAGCTTTTTTTGGAAAATAATTAATCTGAAAATTACAAAAATCAAAGAAAAGTAGTAACTGATAGAAATAAAATTAAGAATTGTAATTTTTAAAAATAATGTAATGCATATGAAATGAGTAATCAAAATGAAAAAAGTTGAGGTATTTTATCTAATAAAGGTAGATTTTGAAAGTTGAATGAGTACTTTCAAAGCAACACATTTTAAGTCTTAGGAATTCATTTGAAATAGAGAACTTGTTTTTAAGGAATTATTTGTTTATTTTATGTATATGAATACATTGTAGCTGTCTTCAGACACACCAGAAGATGGCATCAGACCCCATTACAGATGGTTGTGAGCCACCATGTGGTTGCTAGAAACTGAACTTAGGACCTCTGAAGAGCAGTCAGTGCTCTTAACCACTGAGCCATCTCTCCAGCCCCATAGAAAAACCTTTGAAATCCTTAAGTTCCTATTTCTGTGTTTTATGTTGTCATTTAATTGTTACATGTATTTTAGCAAAACAGTAAAATCTCTTCTGAATGTAAAACATGGCTGGATATTGGTGTAATGGAGGAATATTTATGAAATAGAATGTATGGACAAGTGAATGATCAGAACCTTGTGCATCTCCAGCTGTTCTGGAAGTAAGATCAGGCTGGCTTTGGACTCAAAGGTTTGCTTGTCTCTGTCTCCTCAGTATTGGGGTTAAAGCCTTGTACCACTATGCCTGGCTTTCATAAAATTTTAGAGGCAAAAGAAGAGACTATGACATAGACATTTAAGTGTACTATTATTAAGATGATGCTATAAATTTCTTAGGCCATTTAGATAGGCTCAAAGGATTCAAATGGGCCCTTGTTTGTTTGACTTATTTATGTGTTTTATTTTTCAGAAAGAATTGAGCCTTCCAAGGAGAGGCAGCTTGTAAGTAGATGGTCCTTACCATTATAATTTTATCTGATTATCTCCTGATTTGGAACTGTCCTAAAAATTTGTTGTTAATGCTTATAGAAATCTCATTCAAGAGTCTTGTGGGTGCTGGAAAGATAGATTTATTGTTTAGAAGTTTGAAGCAGAGGACCTGTGTTCAATTCCCAGCACCCACATGATGGCTTACTCTGTTCCAAAGGATCTAATGCCCTCCTCTGACCTCCTTGGGCAACATGCACAGGCAGTACACAGACATTTGCATTTTTTTAAAAAAATCCTGTTTTATACGTATGTTTTTCATTGGGTCAGAAACTTCTTCAGTAACCTCATCGTCCCAAGTCCACTTCTCTGACTCTTAACAGTTCTTCTTTTAACAATTTGGTAGAAGTACTGTCACTTACCCATCACAATTATTTTTTTAGCAGGGGTGAAGGGAATTACTTTTAGTAGACTTATTAAGCTAAGAATTTCGGGGTATTAGATCTCAAATTCTCTGTGTCTGTATTCCACAACATGGCGATGTTGAAGAGAATAATTCTTCTGGCAAGTTGGAGCAAGGCCAGTCATGTTTAGAGAGTAGACTGAAGCAGGTCCCAACCTCTTTAGTTTACTCTAGATTGAGGGTTAGCGGAGATTAGAAAGTAATTTTGTCCTTGGACTTTAATTTTAAGAAATTAAGAAATCTTAAGAAATGTCTTCTTTGGCTACTTTTGTCCTAAGAATTCTTGGGGATTTATTACTTTTTGACTCTCTGGAATGTTTAAAAGCATAATATGGTGTTGGAGAAGTAACTCAGTGGTAGTAAATGTATGCTTAGCTTGGAGGAGGCTCATGCACAAGTTTCTATCTTCATCAGTGCAGAGGAAGAAAAGGTAGAATGTGAATTTACTGAATTAAAATTTCCACGCTAAGGCCCATCAATTGTTATCTTATACACCTTTACCAAACTTACACTCATACCAACATCTACTATGGTTGACTAAGGATCAAAATTTGGAAAACACCAGGCTGAGGATATCTCTGGTACTAAGGTGTACTAAAGAGATTTATTTAGTGTATCTGTGGATGGATATACTTATGCCATGACATATGTGCAGATCAGAGGATAATTAGCAGGAGTCCATTCTTTCCATCATGTAGGATTTGAGACTCTCACTCAGGTTGTCAGGGTTGATTGCAGATGCCTTTACATGTTGAGCCATTTGCTAGCCCTTAAATGTATATAAAGTATATTATATATTTTCTCCCCTCCCCCTACTGCCTTTCAAACAAATTGCTTTAATTCAAGGTGATATAGAACTCAGAATACAACAAAGATGAATCAGTAGGGTCTGACAGGATTCTATATTGGCTTTGCTTTGAATTCACAACTGAGGTAGGAGTTGCTGCATGAGAACTATAGATAATAGTCACTTTTTGATTTTTTTAAAAAAAATGTTTATTAAAATGTTCAACACATTCCATGACAACACTTCATTCTACCTGTACGTGGTAAAAGGTGTTATGACAGATGTTTCAATAGGAATAGAAGAGAGTCACTATTACTAGGAACAACCCACCCCCACCCCCCCCACCCCCGACAGAGTTTCTTTGTGTAGCCCTGGCTGTCCTGGAACTCACTTTGTAGACCAGGCTGGCCTCGAACTCAGAAATCTGCCTGCCTCTGTCTCCCGAGTGCTGGGATTAAAGGCGTGCATCACCATGCCTGGCAGGAACAACTTTTTTTTGCAAGATTTCTTAATGCTATTTGTGGCCTGGGGTGTGGGGTGGGTCTTTGCCCATGGCTTTGGCTTTTAGCTCCTCAAATTTCTTCTGCTCCTTTTTTTTGTGTGTCTACCTGAAAGCCTTCTCTTTAAGTCCAGCTTCTTGGGCTGTTTCAAGGGCTTTTTTTTTTTTTTTTTTTCCACCTGTGGATGACATGAGAATGCTTCTTGCCTGTCCCTGGTTACCCCATCATCCCCCATTCACTTATCTCCCTGTCCCCAAAATAGTTCATATGTACTTTTAATGTATGAAACAGGTAATTTTGTCACTATTATTTGAGTATTTTGCTTTATATTAAGACTCTAGTGATTAAATTGTTCCCTGAATTTTTTAAAACTGTTTTTACAAAGCTCATTAGAGTTTCATATGAAGGAACTCTGGCTATGAGTCACAACTGGGATTCAGCCTTGACTGTGTCACAGAATAGTCTTTATAACTTAGACAAATCATTGCATTTTCAATTCAGTCTTAGTTCCCTAATCTTTGAAATAAAGATCATGACACCTGCTTTTCTTTTCTGTTAAAACTGTTAGAAGGATAACTTAATAGTAAGAACGGTGCTTCAGTAATTTTGGTTTGTTCTAAGATGCATTATGTTTTTAAAAGATTGTATTTTATTTTTGTGTTTTCCCTGCATGTTTATACATATACCATGTTTATGAAGAGCCTGTGGAGGTCAGAAGAGAGTGTCAGATCACTCCTGAAAACTGAAATGGGGTCCTCTGGAAGAGCAGCCAGTGCTCTTAACCACTGACCATCTCTCTAGCCCCTCTGATTCTTTTAATTCAGTTTTACAGTAGGTTTCATTTCTAGTGTTGTGAGTATCCAGAATCACCTCAAAGCTGGTAAAGGCAAGGGCTCAGTTGAAGTGTTGACCTAAGTGAGTGGTGTAATGGATTTGATGGTTTTTCAGCATTGTGTTTAACATACATTTATAATTGGTCATTTTCTACTATGTCTTTCACCCAAATCCCATTTTCTTCTATTTGGGAACTCTCTTGGGTTTTCCATTTACGATTAAACAAAACTGAGCTTACAAGATGGCTCAGTGGGTAAAGGAACTTATCTCCAAGCTTGGTGACCTGAACATGATCCCTAGGACCTACATAGTGGAAGAATTAAACTCCCTAAAAGTTGTCTTATGACCTCCACAGGCATGATAAAGCATGTATGCATGCACAAACACAAAAATAAAAAATTGTAAAAAAGATGAAATTAAAACCCGAGGCAGGTAGTTTCTACTAATATATGCTTCTAGTTAATCAGATTTTAGGGAAGGACAAAATGGAGAGACATGTTTTTAATTTAGCACTGGAGGAATATTTTGGTCATATAAGTTCTGAAGTAATCATAGAGTGAACCAAAGTTAGTTGTAGCTGAGCATGATCATACCTCTGTTCTGGCATTCAGGAAGCTAAAGCTAAAAGGATTGTCCCATCCAGCAGGACCTAGTTATTCCTTGGTTTGAGAGGGACTGAGGCCTGAAAAAGAAATGGGTGGGGAAAGAAGAGAAGAACCAAGCATTGGGAGGATTTGTCAAGGTCTGATTTTACTAAGGCACAATACCCAGTTATATACACTCAGTAAAAGAAAGGGGATAAGGAGGGGCTAGAGGGGGAGAACAAAGACTTCAGGGCAAAGGACATATGGGAGGAGGAGGATGACAGCCTTGGGATGCCTTGGGATTTATCCTGGGATGCTGGAAGATGTCTTGTGGTTGATCTCAGGATGCTGGGAGCATCCTCAGATTGCTTGTGAGCAATCTCAGGAAGTTGGCACCTTGCTTAACAGCTCTAGGTGTTTATCTAAGATAAAGCTCTGCCGGCTCTCAGGATCAGCCTTGTAAAGGAGGGGGCAGTTTGGCTCTTTATGGTGGGAACCATTGAAGGCCTGGCTTCCCACAGAGGATTGTGATTTTGAGAGTAATTTTGCTTATATGGAGAGAATCTATTTTTAAAACAAAAATATTTTAAACATTAGTTAAGAAAGTTAAGCCTACTCAAAGCCTTAAAATGTTATGTTGATAATGATCAGATATAGTATTTCCCTCTTCTCTCTCTCTCTCTCTCTTTCTCTCTCTCGTTTTGTTTTTGTTTTGTTGGAGTCAGAGTTTCTTTGTATAGCACTGGCTTTCCTGAAACTTGCTTTGTAGACCAGACTGGCTTTGAATTCAGAGATTCACATGCCTCTGTCTCCCAGGTGCCAGGATTAAAGGTATGTACCACCATGCCTGACCTTCTTTTTATTATTATTATTATTACTATTATAGTAAC
Organism: Mus minutoides; assembly: GCA_902729485.2. Lineage (NCBI taxonomy): Eukaryota > Metazoa > Chordata > Mammalia > Rodentia > Muridae > Mus > Mus minutoides. The sequence continues at coordinate 162,678 of LR753503.1, read as the reverse complement.
TGACATTTAAGCAACTGATTATTCAGCAAATGTTCAGTGCTATTATGCTCTATTCTGGAACAAACTGAAATCATCTTAAACTTTGAATTGGACACATTCTTTTGAAGGACTTACAAGGTTGACTAAGCCAGAAGTTCTTCATTTCCTCACTATAAACAGTATCATGTGTTTGTTAACATGTGCACATGTATGGGTGCATATTTTTATATGTGTGCAGGTTTTTATGAGCAGTCGTGTATGCAGGTTGCATGTGCTTTTGGAGGCCAGCAACTCTGGGTGCCATACAAACTTTTGGGATTCTCTGAAGAACTAGGATTTCAACAATTAGACAAGACTGTTTGCCAGTGAACCCCTGAAATCTGCCCTTTCCACTTGCTGCATTTACACGTGCAGAATTCCACACCTTAGAAATCACATTTCGCCGGGCTGTGGTGGCTCATGCCTTTGATCCCAGCACTCGGGAGGCAGAGGTAGGCAGATTTCTGAGTTCGAGAGTTCCAGGACAGCCAGGGCTACACAGAGAAACCCTGTCTCGGAAAATAAAACAAAAAACAAAAAAAGAAAAGAAAAGAAAAAAAAGTTTATAATTTCAAGTAAAAGTGATTTACAATTTGCTCATTGCTTTGTATCATTATAGTCTCATAAAGAAAGTTTTGAAAGAATTTTATTATTGTCCTCAAGATTTGTCAGAAGTATATTATATTTATGCCTTTGCCTCTTTCCCATGTTAGCACTGCTGTGTCCCACTTTTATGTGGGAGCTGTCAATCTAGATTCAGATTCTCTTACTCACATAGTAGGCACTTTACTAGCTAAGCCATCTCTTTAGCTCTCTCTTACTTCTATGTATACCCGGGTAGTTTTATATTTTTCAGATCTCTGTTTAATATTTTATTGTATTACTAAAGGCTTTTCTGACTTCATCACACTTAGACTAAGTTGGATTATTACTAAAGGCTTTTCTGACTTCACCAATTTAGACTAAGTTGGATTTTCTA
>LR753503.1:24028-161581 GCA_902729485.2 Mus minutoides | reverse complement strand
TGTATAGCCCTGGCTGTCCTGGAACTCACTTTGTAGACCAGGCTGGCCTCGAACTCAGAAATCTGCCTGCCTCTGCCTCCCGAGTGCTGGGATTAAAGGCGTGCACCACCATGCCCAGCTCGTTGTTTTTGAGACAGGGTTTTTCAGTTTACCTCTTGCTGTCCTGGAACTTGTTTTGTAGACCAGGCTGATCTCTCTTTTCTTCATGGCAAGATCTCCCTAGCTGCCCTGGGATTCATTATGTAGACCAAGCTGACCTCAAACTCATCCCTCATATTTCTTAAGTCACATGCCAGAAGAGAATTATACTGTATTATTCATTTTGGCCAGCAATAACAAAATCTTATAGTTTGGATGCCTTAAGCAACAAAATTAGATCATAATTTTGGAGACTAGCAGTATAAGATTAAAGTGCCATCAGGGAGGGCTTCTAATAATGCCTCTTTCTGACACCATATTCTCACTAACCTTTTAAAAGTTTAGATGCTGTGAGGTGGAATGGGAGATCTTTTTCCTTTCTTGCATGATTAGATTTTAAGTTACAGAGCTAAAAAGATAATTCAGCAATTAAAAGCACTTAACGGTTTCTAGCACTCTGAGGGCAGCTCATAGCCACCTATAACTCCAGTCTCAGTGGATCCAGCATCATTTTGGGGACTTTAATGGTTCTATGGAACTCCAGGGATATGACACGCATACATACATGCAGACACTTTCATACAAAGATAAATAAATCTTTTTTCATTAAATGAAAAATACTGTGTGTAAGGGAGTTTCCTGCATGTCTATCTGTATAACACTTGTGTGCTTGATGTCAGTGATGGTGTTAAGAGTATCTAGAATTGGAGTTATAGATGGTTGTGAGATGCCATGTGAATATTGAAAATTAAGTTGGATCCTCTGATAGAGTGATTTAGTGGTGTTTTAAATATATATACTGAAAACAGATTTTTTTCATTCAATATATTTTGATCACAGCTCCCCTTCCCCAACTCTTCCCAGATCTTACCCACCAACCCATACTTATAACATTTCTTTTTCTTACTAGAAAAGAAGCAGGCATCTAAATAAATAATATAATATAATATAATATAATATAATATAATATAATATAATAAAAACAAGCCAGAACAGGACAAAGCAAACAAACAAAAAGTCCCAAAGGAAAAACACAACAAACAGTCACACACACACATGCCCCTACCACACAGAACTCCCATAAAAACACAAAATCAGAAACCATAATTGTCTTAGTTAGGGTTTTTATTCCTTTGAAGACGAAGACCATGCATCTCTTAAAAAGGAAAACATTTGCCAGGCATGGTGGCGCATGCCTTTAATCTCAGCACTCGGGAGGCAGAGGCAGGCGGATTTCTGAGTTTGAGGTCAGCCTGGTCTACAAAGTGAGTTCCAGGACAGCTAGGGCTATACAGAGAAACCCTGTCTCGAAAAACCAAAAAACCAAAAAACCAAAAAACCAAAAAACAAAAAAAACAAAAAACAATAAAAAAGGAAAACATTTAATTGGGCTGGGATCTGCTTTTTTGTGTTGATTTTACAGAAGTATTACAAGCAAAAGATTGTATGAGTCTCAGAAGAGACTTTGAGCTTTGGACTTTTAACAGTGTTGAGACTGTTATAGTCTATGCATTTCTGCAATATAATATGGTCAGGGAATAGGGTGTGGTGATTTAAATAGGAATGTCCCCCATAAGTTAGTAGATTCCAATGGCTGGTCACCAAAAAGTGGCACTATTAGGAGATTGTGGCTTATTGGAGGAAATGTGTCACTGGGGATGAGCTTTAAGGTTTTTTTTTTTTTTTTTTTTTGGTTTTTCTCAGAAATCCACCTGCCTCTGCCTCCCGAGTGCTGGGATTAAAGGCATGCGCCACTGCGCCCGGCTTGAGCTTTGAGTTTTTAGAAGCTCAAGCCAGACCCAGTGTCTCACTGTCTCCTCCTCCAGCGTGTAGCTTCAGATGTAGAACTCATGGTTCCTTTTCCAACACCATGTCTACTCCAATAGCATGTCTGCCTGCATGCCACCATGCTCTCTATCACGATAATCATGGACTAATAAACCTCTGAAGTTGTAAGCCACCCCTAATTAAATGTTTTCTTTTATAAATGGTCATGGTATCTCTTCACAGCAATAAAAACGCTAAGAAAGGTTTATTCTACATTCTGTTAGCAGCTCTCCTTGGCAGATATCCCACAAGCATGGCTTCTCTTATATTTTGGGGTTTCCTTGAATCTAGGTTTAACTTTTACAACTTAACACTGTGGCCTCTCTTTGTCTCCATGCAGTGACACCACTGCCACACACCTGGCTTCAGTCACAGAGGGAGATTTTATAACCCCTTTGTTTTGTATCCTTGCCCCTAAAGCCAGAGTCATACAGTAAAAACTGCCAAGTTCCTTTGCTTGCTGGGCTGGCCCCCTCATTCCAATACAATTTTTACCATCTTTGTTTTTGTTGCTTTCCTTTACTGCCTAAGCATGTGATGGCAAAAGAGCTGTGAGATTTTAAAAAACAAAACAAACAAAACCCTCAAACTGTACTACAGAGCAATAGTGATAAAAACACAGACAGACAGGTTGATCAATGGAATAGAATTGAAGACCCAGAAATAAGCCACACACACACATACAGACACTTGATCTTCAAAAAAAGAAGCCAAAAACATACAATGGAAAAAAAGAAAGCATCTTCAACAAATGGTGCTTGTCCAACTGAGAGTCTGTATGTAGAAAAATGAAAATAGATTCATATTTATCACCTTGCATAAAGCTCAAGTCCAAGTAGATCAAAGACCTCAACATAAAACCTGATACACTGAATCTAATAGAAGTGAAAGTGGAAAAGAGCCATGAACTCATTGACACGGGGAAATTCCCTAAACAGAACTCTGATTGCTCAGGCTCTAAGATCAACAGTAGATAAATGGGATCTCATGAAACTGAAAAGCTTGTGTAAGGCAAAGGATACAGGATAAATAGGGTAAAACAGCAACCTACAGATGGGGAAAAACCTTCACTAACCCCACATCCCATAGAGGGCTGATATCCTATATATAAAGAACTCACGAAGCTAACCTCCAAAAAACCAAATAATTCAATTTTAAAATGGGGTACAGAGCTAAACAAAGAATTCTCAACTGAGTAATATTGAATGGCTGAGAAGAACCTAAAGAAATGTTCATCATCTTTAGTTATCAGGAAAATGCAAATCAAAATGACCCTGATATATTCCACCTTACATCAATCAGAATGGCTAAGATCAAAAGCTCAGGTGACAGCAGATGCTGGAAAAGATGAGGAGAAAGAGGAACACTCCTCCACTGCTGGTGGGATTGCAAACTGGTACAACCATTCTGGAAATAAGTCTGGTGGTGCTGCGTGACCAGCAGAGATGGTGGGAATAAATGACACAGGATGCCAAGGTGGTTTCAAGCAGCTTGCCTTTGTAGCTTCTGCTTTATTCTGCTTCTCTCTCTCTCTCTCTCTCTCTCTCTCTCTCTCTCTCTCTCTCTCTCTCTCTCTGGTTCACAGCTGCAGCCATTCACTCACTCACTCACTCACTCTGCTCTCTCCTACACTGGCTGGCTAATGCTGGTGCTGCTCTCCTCATCTGGTCTCTCTCTGGCCTAATGCTACTATGCTGGTCTTTGGCCTACCTCATCTGGGGCTGCCCTCAATTTATACTTCCATTCACTCACGCCACCTCACACCACCCAATCATAGACACAAAGCAACATATAGTATTGGCTGATAGAATGGTATTGCGAGATGTTGCGCTAACCTCTCCAATGAGTCATGAGTGCTGCTTTTACTGCGCATGACTGAGACTGGGATAAACAATCGAGGTCATGGGGCTTGGTATAGAATCAGGCGCCATCTTTGGCCCATGCAGCCGTGCCCGGTCCCCACATGGTGGTTCCTCGGAAAATTGGAAATAGTTCTACCTAAAGATCCAACTATACCACTGCTGGACATATGTCCAAAAGAAGCTCTAACATATAACAAGGACACATGCTCCACTATGTTTATAGCAGCCTTATTGATGATATCCAGAAGCTGGAAAGAACCCAGATGTCCCTCTACAGAAGAATGGATACAGAAAATGTGATACATTTACACAATGGAATACTACTTAGCTATTAAAAACAACAACTTCACAAATTTTGTCAGCAAAGGGATGGGACAAGATAATATCATCCTGAGTGAGGTAATCCACACCCAAAAGGACATACATGGAAAAGCAGGAACAAAAAAAAAAAAAAAAAAAAAAAAAAAAAAAAAAAAAAAAAAAAAAAAAAAAAAAAAAAAAAAAAAAAAAAAAAAAAAAAAAAAGAAAAAAGAAAAAAAAATGGAGCGAAGACTGAAGGAAAAGCCATCCAGAGATCACCCCCCACCTTGAGATCGGATGTATCCCATCTACAGACACCAAACCCAGACATTATTGCTGATGCCAAGAACTGCTTGCAGATAGGCGCCCAGTAGGGCTGTTCTTTGAGAGAATCTGCCAGCACCTGACTAAGATAGATGCAGACACTCACAGCCAACCATTGGACTGAGCCCAGGGACCCCAGTGGAAGAGATAGGAAAAGACTGCAACACCATAGGAAGAACAATATCAACTAAACGGACCCATCACAGCTCCCAGGGGCTAAACCACCAACCAAAGAGTATACATGGGTGGGTCCATAGCTCCTGCTACATTTGTAGCAAAGAATTGCCTTATCTGGCCTCAGTGTTGGGGGGTGGGGCAGTGCCTTGATCCTGTGAAGGCTTGTTGACCCATCAAAGGGGGATGATATGCAAGAGGGGTGAGGCTGGGTGGGGGAGAACCCTCTTGGAGGCAAAGGAGGGGTGGGAGGGGAGTTTGTGGAAGGGAGACTGGGAAGGGAGACAGTATTTGAAACGCAAATAAATAAAATAGTAATAAAAAATCCCAACAAAGTCCAGACAAACATAGAAAGACAAAATCTTTCAAAAAAATACCATTGAATTCATTTTGTGTTGGCCATCAACTGCTAAGGATGAGGCCTGCCCCTAGATCTATATACCCAGTCAGACTGGAGAAAAAAAATGTTTTCTTTGTGAGAGGTTATCAGTTGGCCTTGGCTTCTTGGTTAGGGACTTGTGTCCACTTTCCCTGTCAGTGCTGGGACCCCATCTTAGCCAGTATTATTAACCACTGAGCTATCTCTCCAGCTCCCATATAAATCTTTAAAAACAAAAAAGTTTTAAATTAATCTAATGGATTCTAAAGTACAATGTTCTATGTATCATGAGAAATATAATCTCAATTCTTTAAAGATCCAGCTACTTTCCCTTTCCCATAGAAAAATCCAGCTTTGTAAAAATCTTGTAACACAGTAACATATAAATAAAATATACATAGAAGTATTGATTTAAAAGACATGCTAATTATTTTAACCTATTAGTAAGGGAGACAGACAGTTGTAACACTTCAAAGAACTTAAAGAAGTACGATTTATGTGGATTAAAATACATGTGCGCCTTTAATCCCAGCACTCAGGAGGCAGAGGCAGGAGGATTTCTTAGTTCGAGGCCAGCCTGGTCTACAAAGTGAGTTCCAGGACAGTCAGGGCTATACAGAGAAACCCTGTCTTGAAAACCCCAAAAAAAAAAAAAAAAAAAAAAAAAACATGTGCAAGTGTTTTCAAAACTGTCCTTGGAGAAAGGAAAGTACTATGGTAAAGGGAAGTACTTGGATAATTACAGATTCATTTGCATGTATATATACAAAATACTTTGTATTGCCATCAGTTATGAGTAGCTTATGAGTTATAAAAATAGCTTAAATGCAATAAAAGACTAAGGGAATGTTTTCTCAACAATATAGCCTTCCTTTGGAAATACCTAGTAATCTAATTTATTCATTTTATTCATTTCTCTCCTCCCCTTCCTTCTTATGCTGTTTCTTTTCGTGTTTTTTAAAATCTAAAATCTTGATTCTTACACACACACACACACACACACACACACACACACACGATTAGCATGATTCTTGGTAAATTCTTGTAGGTTAGCAAGAATTTTAATTTACTCTATCTAGTCCTTTTTAAATGTCTTTTAACTCATAATCAATCTAAGATTGTTTAACTGATGTGCTTAGTGATCCAGAGCATTTGCTGCTCTGGCAGAAGAGCCAAGTTCCCAGTTTCCAGATCAGGTGGCTCACCACCACCTGCAACTAAACTGTCAGAGGATGTGACACTCTTCTAATCACCAGGACCGCGTGCATGCACATGGTGCACAGATAGACACTCAGGTACATTTACTTTAAAAATATCTCATACAAGTCTGAAAGCTTCTGTGCTTTGTAATTTGAGGCCAGGAAACCACATCTAAGAAATTCTCCATCAGATTGTTGAATCTGTTTTTTTTCTGGGTCCCAGATATCTTATAAGCTCTGTCCACTACAGCAAAAGATCTTTCTTAGTTTCTGTAAGATTTGACCATGTATGCCAAGTACTATGTCAGTTTTGTTGGGAGGATTTTATTTGAACTGGCCATACAAAATTGTCTGTAGTTCCTTAAAAGTGTCTTGTTCAACATGAATGAATGAATATGATTCTCAAATGTTACATCTGAGGCAAGTCCTTGGTTGCATAAGTGTTTTGTTTTTTTGTTGTTGTTGTTGTTTTTTGTTTTTTGGTTTTTTTTGTTTTTTGGTTTTTCAAGACAGGGTTTCTCTGTATAGCTTGGCTGTCCTGGAGCTCACTTTGTAGACCAGGCTGGCCTCGAACTCAGAAATCCGCCTGCCTCTGCCTCCCAAGTGCTGGGATTAAAGGCGTGTGCCACCACGCCCAGCGCATAAGTGTTTTTTTAAGTTATATTCTAGTGTTCAAAAAGGAGATAGAGAAGATTTTGCTGAAGGGACCCTGATATAGCTGTCTCATGAGGCTATGCCAGTGCCTGGCAAATACAGAAGTGGATGCTCACAGTCATCTATAGAATGGAACACAGGGCCCCCAATGGAAAAGCTAGAGAAAGCACCCAAGGAGCTGAAGGGGTCTGCAACCCTATAGGTGGAACAACAATATGAACTAACCAATACCCCCAGAGTTTGTGTCTCTAGTTGCATATGCAGCAGAAGATGGTCTAGGTGGCCATCACTGGGAAGAGAAGCCCCTTGTTATTGCAAACTTTATATGCCCCAGTACAGGGGAATGCCAGGGCCAAGAAGTGGGAGTGGGTAGGTGGGAGGGTATAGGGAACTTTCAGGATAGCATTTGATATGTAAATAAAGAAAATATCTAATTAAAAAAAGAATAGAGAGAGAGAGAGAAAGAAAGAGAGAGAGAGAGAGACTGACTTTTATTATACCTATTCGGATAACTATTGCTTTGAAAAGTGAGGAGACTTAGTTAAGCCTTTCTCAATCCTGGTTGGAGGTGGGCCAAAGAGAATGAGAAGTGATTTATCAGTGTTTCATTACACAAGAGTTGAGTCTACCAATTTATGGGTTATAAATAGCCTAAAAGAAGATAATGGACTTTTTTTTACATATTGGAAACTAAACATTAGAAGACTATTTCTAACAAGTAATTACAGTCATTCCTTCTTAGTTTTCAGTCCTGTATATTAATTTTCATTTTAGTAGTTCGGATGTTAGCAGTCTTCTCTACCAAAAGAAGTTTTGGAAATTCTGACTCAGTCCACTGGAATGATCTGGAAGTTGTCCAATTGTCCTAGTGATACCACCGGAAGCCTGTGCCCAAGAGTCTATTCTTTGACCTGTTAATAGTTTTAAATACTTGCTGACTTGTTTGCCTTGTAGCTCTGAGACAAGCTTTCTTTGCTTAAAGCACAGACTCTGGCTACTAATTGATTGTATAGCTTTCAAACAAGCATCACTGTGAAAGAGATTCTTTATAGATAACAGACATGTGAAATAATTATGGTTATTTTACTGATAATTTTTAAAAGTCAAAATTCTGAATAAAAGCCATTAAGAGATTACAGTTAACAGGTAAATTAAGTTGTTTAATACCATATAAAGACAAAACTACTGGGTGATGGTGGCACATGCAGTAAATTCCAGCACTAAGGAGGCAAGTAGAACCCTGAGTTCGAGGTCATACAGGCCTATGGGGAAATTTTTAGGACAGACAGAACTACACAAAGAAAAATAAAGCCAACTCCACATTTGAGCAAAGTATTTAAAGAATAGTTCTTTCTGAAGATGATGAATGATATATCTGATAAAACATGATGAATATGATTACAGAGGAAACAAACCCAAGGTGACATTTTAGTCATCTGATACAATATATGTACAAAGGACTTAGGAAAACTCATGTAAAAAGAGTCAGGGTGGAGTCTGGAGAGATGTCTCAGTGGTTCAAAGCACTGGCTGTTCTTTCAGAGGACCTGGGTTTGATTCCTATTCACAACATCAGTCAGTGGTTCTCAACCTTCCTAATGCTACAACCCTTTAATACAGTTCACCATATTCCAATGACTCTCTCCAACCATAAAATTATCTTTGTTGCTACTTTATAACTGTAATTTTGCTGTTATGAATTGTAATGTAAATATCTGATAGGGGATATCCAAGATGTGAGCTCAAAGAGGTTGAGACTCACAGTTTAGAACCTCTGCCCTTCATGATGAATAACAACCATTTGAAATTCCAGTTCCAAGATATCTGATACTTCTGTTTGGTCTCCATGAGGACTGTATTCATGAGGTGCACACATGCAGGCAAAATACCCATATGCATGAAATAAAATATTTAAAATAAAGTATTTGGAGAGTCTGATATAAATATTAGACCTCAGTATTTTAATAAAACTATGTTGGTCCATAAGATATTTGTTAACAAATTTCTAAGGGATGTCATTAGTGAGTATTTTAAATGACTGAAATCAATTAATATTGAAGATACTATACTATACTATACTATACTTTTACTATTTTTCCTAGTAAAATATGGTTAAGCCCTTTCAGGATTTTTTTTTTTAATTTAATTGGAGAAAACTTGGGGATTTGGTCTGGGGTGATGAGGTAAAGGAGTGAAGTTAGCCTATTTGGTTTTGTTTGTTTGTTTTTGTTTGTTTTGGCAGGCATGGGTTTCGGTGAGGCAAGGAGTCTGCAGATTTGTGGGATGGGATACAGCAATGGGCATGAGAGGTTAGGGGCTGGCTGTGGAATCCACATGTGGGAAGGTTGCTTCTGGTTTACTTTTGCATAGGTAGGGATGAGAAACAGGGATTGAGTCTTAAGGAACAGAGAGGAAGGAGAAAGTTTGCGGGTAGTATGCCTGTTTGGGGCAGTGTTTAAAGTAATTTATTTATTTATTTTTTATTTGTGACACATCTGTATCTATCTTGAGTGTATATGACATAAGGTCCACAGTTTAGACACAAATGTATGTCAATTTTGTGGAACACATGTTTGGATTGACATGGAAAAAAATCCCCTCAGAAATCCATGGAACAATTTTAAAAGATTTATTAGTGCTACAAATTAAAAACAAGGAATCCCTTTCTTTAACAGGACATTCTACACTTAGTTGAAGGACAGCTGAGTAGACTGAAGTATATGTGAAATTCAACAGATTAGTGTCCTTGAGACAGTGTTCACTCTTCACTCGCCTTTGAGGGAAGTACTAGTACTCAGTACATCTTAACCGTGCTTGTTACACATTCTTTTTTTTTTTTATTTAATTTTATTTGTAATTCATTTTTTACACACCATATTCCATTCCCCGCCCCTCCCCATCCACCATCCGACTGCTCCACATCGCACACCTCCTCCCCACCCCACCCCATCTCCACATGGATGCCCCCACCTCCCACCCCACCTGACCTCTAAACTCCCTGGGGCCTCCAGTCTCTGGAGGGTTAGGTGCTTCATCTCTAAATGAACACAGACCTGGAAGTCCTCTGCTGTATGTATGTTGGGGGCCTCATATCAGCTGGTGTATGCTGCCTGGCTGATGGTCCAGTGTTTGAGAGATCTCCAGGGTCCAGATTAATTAAGACTGCTGGTCCTCCTACAGAATCGCCCTTCTCCTTTCAGCCTTCCCTAATTCAACAACAGGAGTCAGCTGCTTCTATCCATTGGTTGGGTGCAAATAACTGCTTCAGCTGCTTGTTGGGTTAATAAAATTCATATGAAGGGTAGTTAAGCATAAAACTTGAGGAGAGGTTGATTTTCAGTTATCAGTGTGGCTTACTGTCTTATTTTGTTTGGTTTTATATGGTTATTGTAGTTTGAAATAATGAGAATATTAATAACATATATTGTATAGGGATACTATGACTGTAGGTATTATGTGGGAAGTACTTAGGTTTTAACCTACTAAGTACTTAACAAAGTTTGACTTTTTTGTCATTACTGTACTTTATTAACCTTGGTTTAGATATTAAAGGACTGGAAAATACTGGAAAGAAACTTAAAGCCCTGTAACAATTTTAAGCTGAATCTAGAATGGATGTTCTGAGGCTGTGGCTTTTGTGACTGATCCTGATGTACTAGGACTTCCTAAGTAGGACCCAGTACTTGCTGGGGTTTCTGAGAGCATTCAGTTACCTTTAAGACTTGGAGAGGAAAGATTTGAAACTGTAAAGGCCAAGGAATTGAGCTACTGTATTGTGAGAAAGTAAGTATCCATAGCTACCAGGCAAGGGTGGATTTGCTTAGGTGATTAAAACAGAACAATAAGTTTCAAATGTTTTAGAATTTATTAACAAATAGATTTTATTTTACATCATATCTCATCATACATGTTTACACATTTTTATGTATTTCAATAATAATTGTAACTAATTTCATAAAACCATGTTTAACCTTATTATGTGTGATACTCTGACATACTATATTTTTCCTGTTTAAAAAATGTTGATTCTGTCCTCCTCATTGGATTTGACATGATTGGAGTATACATTAATCTTTTGAAGTTTACCTGGAAAATGATTGGATATACTTTGCTGTGTCCATGAATTAAGAGCCTGTAACAGTTACTAGTACTGTACCGTAGAAGATGAGACTTCTTACTCTCTAGCTCCTGTGCAGCTTCTTTATTTGCTTAATTTTTTACATGTCAGGCAGTTTTTCTCAGATGATTGCCTGTTACTTAGATGCCTCTCCTTTTTTAAAATAGGAAGGCAGATAATAGTAGCCAACATTTCCCTAGTGCTTTCTGTGCTGTATACTTTTCTGTTTTGCATATTATTCATCTATATTGGATACGTTAAATATCTTCCTTTTACAAATGGGAAACTAAACCGTACTTAGTTGGCTTACATTAAAGTCTTGTATGTCTTACATGTAAATGTTTTCTGTAATAGTTATTGGATTAAATTACATTAGTTTCTGGGCTTGCAATTATTTATATTATGTTGAGAGGTTTCATGTATCTCAAGGTGGTCTCAATTTGCTGGGTAGGCAAAGATGACCTTGAATCTGATCTTTTTGCCTCCACCTCCCAGCTCCAGATATTAGTATGCTTTGATAGTCTGGACTTACTTTCTTAGGTTTTGTTACCACAGGTTATTGGAGTGATAAGAGGTTAATAGAAATTGAATAAAATTGATGTTAAATTTTTAAGTAATATAGATTATTTAAATTGGTCAGTTTTAGAATTTGAATAATGGCTATGTTTGGAGTCTTAAATAACATTAATGTCCTGTTATGTTCTACCAGGCCTGGGTTTGAGAATGAATAATGTTGCAGAAATATATACTTATTCTTAGCTCATTAATTTACCAATTTGGGATCTGTAAGAGGCTTTCATCCAATCCCCTGCCTGCCGGAACAGCTGTTTATATCCTTGCCCATGGCTCCTGGGTTAATAGTATTTCTGACACAGTGTGAGTTTTCAATTTGGTATGTATAATTTCTGCCAGAGCCTTTGCTGCTGCCAAGTCTGAGGGTGGGAGGGTACAGCTGATTTGTGGGGGAGGGTGCTTGTGACTAAAGGGAACAAGGTGCTCCCTGGGTCTCTGATTTGCTGCAGGCTGAGTGTGAATGATGTCAGGCAGATCAGAGGACAGCTGATTCAGTTAGGGTCGGGAACTTTTTGCTCTCTTGGGCTCTCAGCTTTTGTGAGGAGATTCTGAATGCTGTGCTGGTCACTTTTTTTTTTTTTTTTTTTAGAAAAATATATTGTTAGCCATGAGTTTTGGGAACCTTTCTAAGTTTTTACTGGCTAAAATGCCTGTTATGTGAGAGAAGTGTTTGCTGAGATCCATTGTGAGAGGACAGATCTTGAGTAGTCAGGAGAATGATGAAACGGAGGAGAGAGAGACTGGGAGCACCGAGCCTACGGATTCAGTAAGGAGGCCGGGGTCTCTGATGGAAACTGGCAGGTGTCAGAAAAGAACTAATGCCAAGTAACTCCTTCCTTTGCTTGGATGAAGACTCTGCTTTGGAAATGTCTGTTAGGAAGAGGGCAGAGCTAATTTTATTGATTCAAGGTCAAAGAATGGTCTGTGGTGGGACCTGTTGTGTTTCCAATTCTGGAAAATGAGAAGTCATTTTAGGGGTTCTTTGGTGCTTGTAGAAGGTTGGTTAACAATAAACGTAGTTTTCCCCTTGCTTTGAAAGCAAGTTTTTAAAGTTATTCTCAGAAATGCAAATAAAGCCTCCAGAATGAATATGAAGAAAAGAAAAATAGAAAGCATTGCTCCTTTGACTCACGTTGTAGAGGGTTACATTTCTGTCCTTTGTCTGTCAGCTCCTAACCTCAGGCCTCCCCTTGCAGATCCAAGTAGGGTCTTTTGCTTTAAATTCTGTTTCTCCTTTGGCTAAAACAAACTATTAGGTGAATATTTCAAAGCTGGGAAATGGGGAAGAGAGTTCGATTTTTCAGTATGGTTTTCCAAGATCTACACAGATTTATTTAGTAGACAAGTGTTGAGTAAATCACAAACAGTGGAAGAATCCTAGTGTCCATGTGTCCTCTTGTGCCTTGAGCTGTGCCTTAAATTTCCGATCTGAGGGAGCATACTTTCCTCCTGGATATTTGTGTTCATGGTGGCATTCTGTAGGTTGAGGCCTTTAGCATGTTCATTGACTGAATTATTATTATTCTACTAGTCCTTACAAAATATTACTCATTTGAAGTATAATTGGCATATTGGGAAACTTAAGAAAAAAAAAAGACTGAGACTTAAGTAAAAAGATCCCCAAAAGATCCCCATAATCAACAGATGTCGTATTGAAAGTACATATGACTTAGCTGAGCATGGATTTTTAAATGGAGTTGGTAGAGCTACAAAAATATAAGTGATCAACAAATAAAGATCTTTGAACATTAGTAAACTATATTATGAGTCTTGTGATGGTTTTAGATATGAATTTGAAAAATAACCCTGGTGGAAGAGCTAATAAGTAGTTTATTAATTTTTTACAAGGCTGTGTAGCCTTGGCTATCCTGGAATTCACTCTGTAGACCAGGCTAGCCTCAAATTTAGAGAGTTCATGTATTGGGATTACTTTAGGCATGCCTACCTTGCCACCTTCCTTTCTCTCTTTTTTAGTCACACAGTCCCTTTTAGAGCACGGCTCATTGTATGATTAATGTGCAGAGTGGTAATTAGGAGCAACACGAAAACGAGATTAGTGTTTTTACAGAGTTTTATAGTCTTGATAACATAATCATTAAAATGACTAAACTTCATACTTTGTGATAAGATTTAAGACTGCCAAGCATGGTGTTGGGTGTTCATACTCCCTGCTTTGTGGGAGGCTGAAGTAAGGACATACTAAGTTCGATGTCTTGAGCGACTTAGTAAGATGCTGTCTCAAGAGAAGATGTTTGAATCCTAACTTAGATATGCAAGGAAAACTATGTTGCATTTGTGAAAATTAGGTATACCTATCGTTTACTTTTCTCCATTGAGATAGAGCTTTGCTATTTAGGCAAAGCTGGCTTTAAACTCAAGATTTTTCTGTACCAGCCTCACAAGTAATGAGATTTTAGACATGTTCTGTTTTGAGTCACTATTTGTCTTCTACTTTGTTATCTTACTGTATCTCCAAACTGTTTAGTTTATCTACCCAAGAAATAAATTGAGTAAGTTGGGAGATAATGATAAAGAAGGTAAAGATTTCCTGTATGTGTATACATATGTATACATATATATTGCATAATATAATATATTTAGATAGACTGTCATTGTATCTAAACAATAATAATAGTACAGGAAAGTGACATTTTGAAATAGATTGGGTGCTTATGTAATACTTTTTCAACTTTAGAGTTAAAATACTATTCTTAGATAATAGTCTGTATATAAAGCCTTGCTAATTGTATAGCAGATTAAGTTTTATAAATCTTTTAAGTTATTTTCATCAACTTTTCTATTTATGACAGAGAGCAAACTAGAAATCAGTATCACCTTTTTCAGCCTTATTATCATAATAGCCTTTCAAAGCACCTGAGATAGAAAATAGCCAGATGACTTTTAGGGGAAAGGGGAGCTGAGAAACTAAAGTCATTGGAGATGCTACAATTTGCAAACTTTTGAGGGCAATTTACCTTTTATTGACATATATATTTCTTTAGGAAGCTTTTGTCATTAAATATGAAACACTTCCTGTTCCTTGCTAGTGAATAAATTTTAGTTGAGAATATGATGGTTTATCTGAACCCAGTTCTAAATACTTTAAATAGACAAAGCTGAAATATATATATATATATATATATATATATATATATATATATATTCTCTATGCTGTTTGCACACATTAGTACTGATGTAGAATATTTGAGAATGATTTTTGACCACTTTTCTTAGCCTCTTACTTAAACTAATTCACTTTGAATATGCTTCTTTTTGGTGGAGAAATTAACACTGACCCTGTTTTTTTACTATGATACCTTGTCAGAATCTCTACTCTTTGCCGAGGAGCCGACCTAAGTCAGCATATGTGCTCACCCTCATCGGCTCCAGCCCTCTCCCTGGCTAAAGTCCCATTTAGTGCTGATTGTGTGCTGTCTACTTCTCCTCTTGTCTTTTTCTTGAACCCTCAAGCCCACAGCAGTCCCTGCAGTCCTTGTTCCAGCCGCACACTACAGTGGAGGTAAGGAAGCCTGCAAATAAATTGATTGGGTTATTGGCAATTGCTTCTAGTTTCATAGATAAAAGTCTGTACCTTACTCCTTAGTAATGAGGAAAATTTGATAAGAGACTGTAAAATTGTTTCACAGATCTCTGTTATATTGAAATTTTTTAAAGAAAGTAGGGTAACATTGGTACTAAGACACTTTTGTGGGCATTCTAACCCTGTGACTGTGTCAACCTCTTAACACGTCCATATTTTATGTAGCAGAAATATCTGAGTATAGGGCTCAGAGAGGTGGCTCAGCAGTTCTTTGGGAGGACCTGGCTTTGATTCTCAGCACCCACACAGTGGTTCACAACCATCTGTAACCTCTGTCCCAGTGGATCAAGCAGGCATGTAGTCAAAAGATTCATATAAATAAGTAAATCTTTAAATACATACACACAAGTCTAAAAGCAGGCCTTTCAACTTGCCCCGGAAAGAAAACAAACAAACAAACAAACAAACACCCAACAACAACAAATGTATTTCATCCTGGAAGCTGCAGAGTTGTCACAGTGTGTCATAGTTTACCCTCTTGTCCAGACAGCTTTACTTGTAAGTGTTCGTTGTGATGACTCATTGATCTGGCATGAAACCTTTGGCTTCTTCTGCACCATCAATACTGGATCCTCACTGGGACTCCTCTTAGATATTCTGTTGTTACCCTGACTCGTGGAGATTCTGCATCTTTGGTTCTGCAAGACTAGCCCCTTTACATGCTTCAGCAGTCCATAGATGGGGTAGATGTTGGGGTGGGCCAGCTCAAAGTCCTGGTTCTGGTCTCTAAGCCACTGAGGATAACTCGCCCAAATGCTGAGTAGAATGGGATGTTCTCCTGGTTCATGTCATCTGGACCAGATCTCCCACACTGCCCAGGAGAGAACCAGGGATCTACCTCAGCTCAGCCCTCAAACATGAACAAGCCATCAAACATGGCCTAGGTAGTATCGCAGACCACAGATGTCCTCATGGCCTTTGGTAGTAACATCTACACAGACCCTTCATGCCACAAGGCCATGGACCCAGGCATAGCCTTGGAGGCATCTTGGGCCCAGACATTACCATGGCCTCAGATAGCAGTGCAGGCTACTCCCATTAGGCTTTTCCTGATTGATGTCACATCTCCTGTTCTGCCTCTCTTAATAGTGTACAAACTCTTCTGCTTTTCTTTCTCTTCCATCCTTCTACCACATACATATGATGAGTAGGGTGGGCAGGCCTCTTGCTTTGGAACTTATTTTTATTATTGTTGTTGTTTGTATCTGTGTAGTAAACATATGTGTTTTTAAGGACACATGTGTGTGCAAATATGCACACATGAATCTGAACTTTCATGTGAAGTCCAGAGGTAGGTGATGGGTATTTTCTTCAGCTGTTCTCCATGCCTTAAGACATAAGCTTAACCTCAATCTCACAGATTGGGCTAAACTGGCCAAGGGATATCCTGTTGTCCTGTCATGGAGATCCTGCAGCTTTGGGTCTGAGGATCAGCCCCTTTACATCCTGCAGTTCCAGGAATCTTCAGGCCTCCACCTTTACAGCATTGGGATTATAAGTGCACATAGCCACACCTGGCCTCTGTATCCAATGCTCGGAATCTGAACTCAGGTCCTCATGCTCACACAGTAAGCACTTTGCCCATTGAGCCCAGTATGTTATTGCAAATGTAGAGTTGATAAAATTTGTTAATTGAATCAATATGGGGTTTGAGCAAAAGGTAAGTTAGGAATAGCTAAAGAATTTGGATTCAATAGCCAGAAAAATGGAGTTAAGTAACAGAATGGAAAATTGCAGGATAATATAGTCAATGAGAGAGAAGCAAAATATATCTTGGTTACAGGTAATATAATTAGAACTTGAGAATATATTAGTGATTTGTGAAGTTGCTTGTGAGTTTCTGTTGATAGAAAATGAAAACAAACATAAAAGGACTGAGTTGGCAAACTGACTTTTATTAGGTAGGGAGATAAAAAAAACTAGCAGAATAAAGAGTCACTGCTCAGAAAGAACCAAGAAAGTATCTTGAAAGCCAAATGGAGTAAAAGCTTGTAAAAAGAAGATCAAAATGTATATGCCAAACTTTCTGTCAGGAAAACAACAACAACCGAGAAGTCGAAAGGTTAAGTGATTTTTACTTACAGGGTATTTAGATTTAAATGACATAATTTGTTTTTGGAGCTAGAATCTACAGGTCACTTGGGCTAGTGTTAGATACTAGACAGTGTGGAAGGCTTGACACTCCCTTCAGGCAACGCTTGAAGTAAGTTATCTGCAGTAGCAGTGACTCTCAATAGGATGGTTGTGACAGGATGGACAGTCACCCAGCACAGGAATCGCCTTTCTGTTTTCTCAGATAGAGCTGTGCTCTAAACACCAGTGTGTACTGAGAAACACCATATGAAGGGCAAAGATAGCTTAATTTGTAAGTAAGGATCTTCCAAGTCCGAAGAGTTGAAAGTAGATGACCAGAGGCCATTAAAATGCCAATTCAGAGAAAACTGAAAGTGGAAAAAACTGGAAAACACTTGAAAAGAACTTACAAAGTAGATGGAGTGATGGCTCAGGGGTTAAGAACATTTGCTAATCTTGAAGAGGACATGGGTTCAGTTCCCCGTGGTGGCTGAACGGTGGCTCACAACTATCAGTAACTCTAGTCCCTGGTACTTGCTTTTTTTACCTCCATAAGTTCCTGGCACATAAATGGTACACATTTACACATAAGAAAAGCACTCACATACATACAATGTAAATAAAATGAAATCTTTTTAAAAAGAGAATAAAGAAGTCATAGTGATGAAGAGTGATAGAGGAGCAGGGCAGCAGCTTCCTGAAGACAGATGAGCCTGCTGTTGAGATGGACTCCGAGGCAGATGCAGATGAGGGGCTGCCCTGTTAGATGATGATGGCTTTGTTAGGGGATGACCAGTGAGAGAGAATGAAGAAGATGTAGAAGAGGCATAGGAAATAGAGTGAGTTAGGAAATGGTGTCCCATTACTATGGAGGCATTCCTTCCTCTCTCAACCTATTTTCAGCACATACTATTTGGCTTTTTTGTTTGTTTGTTTGTTTTTGATCTCTTGTCTTACTTACATTCATGAGTTCTGTTGTGCTGAGCTTGGCCCTTTGTGTATTCTCTTAAACACTTCCAGTAAGTAGTTAAATCTTACTCTGTATTTTTACATTTATTTTTGATGCCTTGTTATTACTTTACAATAAAAAGACATGTTTTTACCCATTATAAAGCAATTTTATTTATATATTTTATTTGCAATCCAGCCATTGTTCCCATCCACAGTCTCTCCACCCACAGTTCCTCATCTGATTCCCCTTCCCCACTATCCCTGAGAGGCTGCTCCCTCATGGTGACAAGACCTGCCCCCTCCCTGAGGCCTCAAGTCTATTGAGGATTCGGCACATCTTCTTCCACTGAGGCCAGATCAAGCAGTCCTCTGCTCTATAGGTGTCATGGGCCTTGGACCAGCTAGTGTATGCTGCCTGATTGGTAGCTCTGTGTCTGGGAGCTCCCAGGGATCTGGGTTAGTTGAGACTGCTTGTTTTCCTACGAGGTTGCCCTCCTCTTCTGCTTTTTCCACCCTTCCCCTAATTCACCCACAGGGGTCCCTGACTTCAATCTAGTGGTTGGGTCTAAGTATCTGTGTCTGTCTCAGTCAGCTACTGGTTGGGCCTCTCAGAGGACAGCCATGTTAGGCTCCTGTCTGTAAGCATACCATAGCATCAGTAATAGTGTCAGGCCTTGGTGTCTCCCCATGAGATGGATCCCAATTTGGGCTGATCACTGGACTACCTTTCCTAGAGTCTCTTCTCCATTTTTGTCCCTTCGATTCTTATGGACAGGAACACTTCTGGATCAGAAATTTTGACTGTGTGTTCGCAACCCCATCCCTCCACTTGAGGACCTGTCTGTCTCCTGGAGGTAGACTCTTTGAGTTCTCTCTCCCCACTGTTGGGCACTTCATCTAAGGTCATTTAATTGATTCTAAGATACTCTCTTGTCATGCAGAAAAAAAGTTTTTTCCTATCATTTCAGTAGTTGCTTCCTTGACTGCTAAGGTAGTCTCAAGTTGTGGCTCCAAAGAGCAGTTCTGAGTTAAAGGCTTGTTATAACTCTTTATACTTTATGGGCCTGCTCAATATAAGACAATTGTTACAATGAATTTTTGTGAATAAATTGGTATTGCATTGCATCTTCTAGAAAAATAGCTAATGTAATAGTATTAATCTTTGTGTTTCTAAAATTTGTACTATATTTTCATGAACCTATTTTCTTTTCTTTCTTTCTTTTTTTTTCCAAGACAGGGTTTCTCTGTGCAGCCCTGGCTGTCCTGGAACTCATTCTATAGACCAGGGTGGCCTCAAACTCAGAAATCTGCCTGCCTCTGCCTCCCGAGTGCTGGGATTAAAGACGTGTGTCACCACGCCCGGTGATGAACCTATTTTTTTTATTATTTCTTTTTTTATTAGATATTTTCTTAATTTACATTTCGAATGCTATCCCAAAAGTTCCCTATCCCCCCCCACCGCCCTACTGCCCTACCCACTCACTCCCACTTCTTGGCCCTGGCATTCCCCTGTATTAGGGCATGTAAAGTTTGCAAGACCAAGGGGCCTCTCTTTCCAATGATGGCCGACTAGGCCATCTTCTGCTACATATGCAGCTAGAGAGATGAGCTCTGGGAGTTCTGGTTGGTTCATATTGTTGTTCCACCTATAGGGTTGCAGACCTCTTCAGCTCCTTGGGTACTTTCTCTAGCTTTTCCATTGGGAGCCCTGTGTTCCATCCTATAGATGACTGTGAGCATTCACTTCTGTATTTGCCAGGTAGCAGCATAGCCTCATACAAGACAGCTAGCTATATCAGGGTCCCTTCAGCAAACTCTTGCTGGCATATGCAATAGTGTCTGGGTTTGGTGATTGATTATGGTATGGATTCCTGGGTGGGGTAGTCTCTGGATAGTCCATCCTTTCATCTTAGCTCCAAACGTCTCTGTAACTCCTTTCATGGGTATTTTGTTCTCTATTCTAAGGAGGAATGAAGTATCCACACGCTGGTCTTCCTTCTTGATTTTCTTGTGTTTTGCAAATTGTATCTTGGGTATTCTAAGATTCTGTGCTAATATCTGCTTATCAGTGAGTGCATATCTAGTGACTTCTTTTGTGATTGGGTTACCTCACTCAGGATGATATCCTCCAGATCCATCTATTTGCATAAGAATTTCATAAATTCATTGTTTTTAATAGCAGAGTAGTACTCCATTGTGTAAATGTACCACATTTTCTGTATCCATTCCTCTGTTGAGGGACATCTGGGTTCTTTCCAGCTTCTGGCTATTATAAATAAGGCTGCTATAAACATAGTAGAACATGTGTTCTTATTACCAGTTGGAACATCTTCTGGGTTCATGCTCAGGAGAGGTATTGCTGGATCTTCTGGTAGTACTATGTACAATTTCCTGAGGAACCGCCAAACTGATTTCTAGAGTGGTTGTACCTGGTTGCAATCCCACCAGCAATGGAGGAGTGCTCCTCTTTCTCCACATCCTCGCCAGCATCTGCTGTCACCTGAATTTTTGATCTTAGCCATTCTGACTGGTGTGAGGTGGAATCTCAGGGTTGTTTTGATTTGCATTTCCCTGATGATTAAGGATGTTGAACATTTTTTCAGGTGCTTCTCAGCCATTTGGTATTCCTCAGTTGAGAATTCTTTGTTTAGCTTCATAGTCACAAATAATATAAAATACCATGGTGTGACTCTAACTAAGGAAGTGAAAGATCTGTATGACAAGAACTTCAAGTCTCTGAAGAAAGAAATTGAAGAAGATCTCAGAAGTTGGAAACATTTCCCATGCTCATGGATTGGCAGGATTAATATAGTCAAAATGGCTATCCTTCTGAAAGCAATCTACAGATTCAATGCAATCCCCATCAAAATTCCAACTCAATTCTTCACTGAGTTAGAAAGGGCAGTTTGCAAATTCATCTGGAATAACAAAAAACCTAGGATTACAAAAACTATTCTCAACAATTAAAGAACCTCTGGGGGAATCAGCATGCCTGACATTAAGCTGTACTACAGAGCAATTGTGATAAAAACTGCATGGTGCTGGTTCAGCGACAGACATGTAGATCAATGGAATAGAATTGACGATCCAGAAATGAATCCATGCACCTATGGTCACTTGATATTTGACAAGGGAGCTAAAACCATACAGTGGAAAAAAGACAGCATTTTCAACAAATGGTACTGGCACAACTGGCGGTTATCATGCAGAAGAATGCAAATTGATCCATTCTTGTCTCCTTGTACAAAGCTCAAGTCTAAGTGGATCAAAGAACTCCACATAAAACCAGAGACACTGAAATTTATAGAGGAGAAAGTGGGGAAAAGCCTTGAAGATATGAGCCCAGGGGAAAAAGTTCCCAAACAGTTCAGCAGTGGCTTGTGCTGTAAGATCAAGAATTGACAAATGGGACCTCATAAAATTGCAAAGCTTCTGTAAGGCAAAAGACACTGTCAAGAAGACAAAAAGGCCACCAACAGATTGGGAAAGGATTTTTACCAATCCTAAATCTGATAGTGGACTAATATCCAATATATACAAAGAGCTCAAGAAGCTGGACTCCAGAAAATCAAATAACCCCATTCATATTATTTCTTAACTCTATTAAATCAGGACTTTAAGGGAAAACCAAAAGAAAGATGAAAAATAATGTAAAGCAAAGAGAACTCTTCATGTGAATCTGTTGGGAATGTTTAGTTGAACTAACTATTTTGAAAAACATTGGTTTAGGGCTAGAGAGGTGGGTCAGCAGTGAAGAACACTATTCTTCCAGAGGACCTGAGTTTGATTCCAAGTATTCACATGGTGGTTAATAACTGTCTGTTTAAAAAAAACAAAACAGCATTTTTTTAGAGGAAAATGTCAGGTCCCTCAAGAAACTAATTAGAACAAACAAAACAAACCTATGAAAACTAAAAATAGAGACAAAGTTGTCAGTTGGTACTTAGCTAGTTTTTCTGCTGTGACAAAGCACCATGATCAATGCAACTGATAAAAAAAAGCACGGAGGGGGGTTTTATTTCCAGGTTGATAAGAGTCCATGACCAATATGGTAGGGAGCATGGCAACAGGTAGGCAGGCACTGGAGTGGTAGCTGAGAGCTCCCATCTGATAACTCAGGTGACAGCAGATGCTGGCGAGGATGTGGAGAAAGAGGAGCACTCCTCCATTGCTGGTGGGATTGCAACCAGGTATAACCACTCTAGAAATCAGTTTGGCGGTTCCTCAGGAAATTGTACATAGTACTACTGGAAGATCCAGCAATACCTCTCCTGAGCATATACCCAGAAGATGTTCCAACTGGTAATAAGAACACATATTCCACTATGTTCATAGCAGCCTTATTTATAATAGCCAAGAAGCTGGAAAGAACCCAGATGTCCCTCAACAGAGGAATGGATACAGAAAATGTGGTACATTTACACAATGGAGTACTACTCTGCTATTAAAAACAATGAATTTATGAAATTCTTATGCAAATAGATGGATCTGAAGGATATCATCCTGAGTGAGGTAATCCAATCACAGAAGAACACACATGATATCCAACCTTTTAAAAAACAAAACAAAACAAAACCACAAAACCCAAAAGTGTATATGCTGTCATGGTGTGTGTTAGGGAGGGGTGCCCATCAGTGTGAGGTTGCCAGAAGAGGGCAGTGTTGGAGGGCAGATTCCCTGGAGCTGAAGACACCTGATATTGGTGCCAGGAACCAAGATATTATCCTCTGCAAGAGCAGCAAGTACTCCTACTTGCTGAGCCATTTTTCCAGCCCCTGTCAGAAAGTGGATAAAGAGGCTAATTTGTTAAGACAAGAATGCTTCTAATAGGCAGCTAAATTCAAGGAGAGCTGCTACTAGCCTTGGAGAAAAGGAATTTGGGGCTTTCCTCTAGTTTCTCTGATTGATAGCCTGGAAAATGGAGTGGATGCTTGCTACTTTAATTTGTTTAAGATTAGAAAAATTAGCCATGCTGGAGGTACTATTTTTGCGTGACCGGGATATCTCTTGGGGATTATTGTAGTTGAAAAGAAATAGACATTATTTCTAACAAATTTGTTAGTATATGTCTGAAGATGATAAGTGCTTCTGGGAAGTAAAGATAAAGTAAAGATAAAGGTCCTGGTATCATTTATGGAAATGGGGAAAGTAACATTTGAATAGTTTTAAAGGAGTAAGGAGTGTTTATCATGTATTGTTTGAAAAGGTCATCCTAGATAACACATTGCACCTACTGGCTACTTGTTCCTATTTAGAATCAATAGCCTTTGGAAGATTTTGAATGGAGTGAAGGTATTTAATTTAAAGAGTCACTAGTAGGCTGTATGTGTTAGGAATATAGAGAAATAAGAAAAGGATGAATATGAGGGAGAGAGAAAGAATATTGGAATGATCTGTGTAAGAGAAACAGATGCATTTGTGATGATTATTACTATATATGTTTCATAATACCTCCTTTTATTGGCAAGAATTGGTATTTTTTTAACCCATGCTCATATCTTGGTCTTAACAAGGACATCATCTTGATTATTATTGTACTGTCAGAAGTACTTGGCCTGAAATTGCTCCTTGTTCCCTATCTTGTTTACACTGAATGGAACAAAAGTGGTCTTTTCCTGACCATAAAGCCACGTGCTCAAATAGGAACTAGGCCCCTGGGATTGGGAATTCAGAGGTGCTTAAAGATCCACCGGAGCGTCCTGTCCACTCTGTGTATTGCTTCATTATTTAGTAATGTTTCAGAGGCTGTACGGGGTGCCTGAGACCCTGCTCCCACTGGTCACTGAAATAGTCAGAGTGAGATGCATTTAAGATGGGCCTCACTCTTACTGACCAGATTTTTGTAGTTAACAACAGAGCATCAGTTCAAAGATCTTTCAGGTTACTTGCCATTAGTTGGGTTAGTATACCCACCTCTTCAGACACCAAGTACTTTCTTCTCATTGAGATGAAAGAATACGTCTTGATCCTCCTCTGATCATGGGGAAATGGCTAGAGCCTATTGAAAGGGAAAAGCTAGCCTTGTTTTGGATCTCAGCTGATCATGGCATCTGTATCAGAGCATCTGACCTTTCTTTTCCCTTGGGTAGCTGTTACATATTAGCCAAGTGAGATTATGTGTACCTTTGTTAAAAGGCATGTGGCCTAGAAATGTGATCTTTGTGTTCTGTATTTTATTTTTAAGTTTAAAGAACCAAATATAGTTCAACTCAATTATTGATCCCATAAGTTTAATGGGATTTTAACTTCTATACAATAGTAAGTTTAGATACAACAATTTTATTTACATGTAACACATGTAAACATTTATTGTCTTTTTTAGTTTTTATAGCAAATCATACTGATCAATTCGTTTAGCAAATACTTGAGAGCCTACTTTACATTGTTTTCGGCATTAGCAACATGTAGTAAGCAAAGCAAGCATAAAAGTCATTGTTCTTCAAGCCCAGTCTAATGAGAGAACAAACACCAGGAGGGGTGTGTAAAACATTTACTGTATAAAAACATTTACTATCTTCTGTGTGCCCTAGAAGACACGTGGAGGTCAAAGGACAACCTGTAAGAGTCTGTTCTTCCCTTTCAGTATGAAACTCAGGTCATCCTGTCAGGCATGGCAGCAAGCACTTCTACCCACTGAGGCACCTTGCCAGTTCTCCTCCTCCTCTTCTTCCTCCTTTTCCTCTTCCTCTTCTTCTTCCTCCCTTTCCTCTTCTCCCTCCTCCTCCTCTTCCTCTTTCTCCTCTTCTTCTCTTCTTCCTCCTCTTCCTCCTCCTTTTTTTCTTCTTCCTCTTCTTTTAGAAATATGTTAGCCTTTAATCCCAGCACTCGGGAGGCAGAGGCAGGCGGATTTCTGAGTTCGAGGCCAGCCTGGTCTACAAAGTGAGTCCCAGGACAGCCAGTGCTACACAAAGAAACCCTGTCTTGAAAAAAAAAAAAAGAAATGTTGCATTAATTTATGATACAGCAAAATTTAACATTGTCATAGTTTACTCTCAGACCATGCCATTTTGTGTAAGAGCTTTGAAACAGAATAACTCTATTTCTTCTCTCCAGCTTCAATGCTATAAATCCCATGATAATCATAATTCCTTTTAAAATGTCCTTTTACAGTATTCTGATAGGAACATGAGATGAGTTCATGCACATTTCTCTTTTTTTTTAAAGATTTGTTTATTTTATATATATGAATACACTGTAGCTGTTTTCAGACATACCAGGAGTAGGCATCAGGTCCCATTACCCGGCTTCTTTTTCTTTTTTTTTTTTTTTTTAAGATTTATTTATTTTATTCATATGAGTACACTGTAGTTGTCTTCAGATACACCAGAAGAGGGCATTAGATCCCATTACAGGTAGTTGTGAGCCACCATGTGGTTGCTGGGAATTGAACTCAGGACCTCTGGAAGAGGAATCAGTGCTCTTAATCAGGGCTCTGAGCCATCTCTCCAGCCCCATACATATACATTTCTAATGGCATAGTCATCCTTTTGTTTAGTCATCCAGATTTTTCATCTGTTATAACTTTCTTTTTGTCTAAGACTTATATATGTAATTCTGTATTTGGTTTATTTTTGAGAAGAATTCCCCAGGTTAAGAGCTTTGACTGCTCTTCTGAAGGTTCTGAGTTCAAATCCCAGCAACCATATGGTGGCTCACAACTATCTGTAATGACATCTGATGCCCTCTTCTGGTGTGTCTGAAGACAGCTACAGTGTAATTACATATACTAAATAAATAAATCTTTGGGCCGGAGTGAGTGGGGCTAGAGCGAGAAGAAAAAAATAAAAATATTGAGAGAGAGAGAGAGAGAGAGAGAGAGAGAAGAAGAAGGAGGAGGAGGAGGAGGAGGAGGAGGAGGAGGAGGAGGAGGATTATCCCCCCCCAACACACACACACACACACACACACACACACACACACAAATTTGTTTGTGTGTCTGTAATACCACAAGTGCACAATTCCTTCTCAGGCCTGAAGAAGGCATTGGATTCCACTTGAAGCTGGGGTTACGTGCAGTTAAGAGCCACCTGATATGGGTTCTGAGAACTGAACTCTCGACCCGTGGAAGGATAATAAAGTGCTTTTAATCACTTTCCCACCTCACCAACCCAAGGAAGGGGCTTGTGATGTAGCCCAGGTTGCAGGTAGCTTTTGATCATCCTACTTCTGCCTGGTGGAGATTTTTTAAGCTTTAGAGCAAAAAGATTAATCTACAAAAGGAGAAATAAGAAATTGGAGTCCCAGCACTCAGGAGGCAGAGGCAGGTGGATTTCTGAGTTCGAGGCCAGCCTGGTCTACAAAGTGAGTTCCAGGACAGCCAGGGCTACACAGAGAAACCCTGTCTCGAAAAAAGAAAGAAAGAAAGAAAGAAAGAAAGAAAGAAAGAAAGAAAGAAAGAAAGAAAGAAAGAAAGAAAGAAAGAAAGAAAGAAATTAATTGGAGTCCACAAGTGGAAGAGCTGATACACAGTATTTCCTCAGTCAGGCATGCTGAGTTTCTCTACTAAGTCTCCCATTTGTCCAGTGAAAATCAGAGTTGGCATATGAGCTTAAAGGCGATGGATGGACTGCGTGAGGATAATAGAGACATCCAACAGTGTTTAAGTAAAACAAATATCTTCCTTCTCATACCTTTCCCATTCTCTGGAATCCTGTGTCTGTCATTCAGATCACGTTCTCCTCTCAGGACACGAACCTTCCCTGGCGCACTCCCAGCACAGTTTCCTTCCTTTTCCTTTCTCTCCTCCTCACTATTTCTTCCTTGTTTTCTCTCTCTCTCTCTCTTTTTCTGTTTTCTTTCTCTTTTTCCATAGCTCTGTTCATTCCCGTCACAGACCTTTTGTTCCTTACTCCCTTCCTGGCACCTGTAATAGTGCCTTAGCATGTAAGAGTTAGTCTATTCAGATAGCTTTCAATGGCAAACTTTTTTTTTTATTAATTAGACAAACTCATTTGATCAGTAATACCAACAACCTGCTTAGAAAGATTGCAGGCTTCAAACCTCACGAAGTCCAGTACTTCTTGTGCTGCTGTCTACTCATCAGCTTCTACAGTGGTTTCATCTTCTAGTGTCTGCTGAAGGTCTCCATGTGCAGCCTCTACCCTTCACTGGCACATTATTTTTCAGTCCTTTTTTTTTTTTTGGTTTTTCGAGACAGGGTTTCTCTGTATAGCCCTGGCTGTCCTGGAACTCACTCTGTATAACAGGCTGGCCTCGAACTCAGAAATCCGCCTGCCTCTGCCTCCCAAGTGCTGGGATTAAAGGCTGGCGCCACCACGCCCGGCTTATTTTTCAGTCTTTTAATCTTATTGTTTTGCTTTTTTATCTATCACCTTCTTGTTGACCAAGCTAATCATGATTTTGCTTGCCTAATATGAGGATCTGGTCAGTTATTGGGAGTAGGGGCAGAATATGGTGGGATGGCTTGCCAGAAGGCTCAGCAAAATTCTTAATGCCTTTTTGTTTTGTTTTTCTTTCCAGTGTTTTAAATAAAAAATACACTGGCTTTGAAATACATTTGTAAAATTTTTTTAGTAAGAACATTTGTGTATTTGCTTGTTTGTTTATTCATGCTCGAAGTCAGACTCAGGGCCTTGTAAATGCTTGATGAGTGCTCCATACCAGCCTAATAAAATAATATTTTGACACACGCTGTTTCCAAATTAAGTTTACAGTTTAGAACAAGATTATTGCCCCTGGATATGTTCTTGGGTTTCTTTAAGAAGCAAACTTCACACTGGAGAAATGCAAGTCAAGACAAAAGTCAGGCAAAAGTTACTCCAAGGTAAAACGAACTGAATTATGAAGTTTTAAGTGATTCACACAGTGAAGTGATGAACAGTGAAGTTTAAAGCACTATATTGTTCAACCCAGGGAATCATGCTACTTAGGTGCCTCTATAACCAATGTGGAATGCTTATAACTGACATTTTGTCATTATTGCAGTTGTCGGACAAGTAACCGCAAGAGCTTGATTGTAACCTCCAGCACATCACCTACACTACCAAGGCCACACTCCCCACTCCATGGCCACACAGGTAAGTGCTTGCAGATTTTAAAAAGTGTAATAAAACATGTCCACAGACACCAGGTTTCTTTCCTCTTTCTCACATTGTGGGTTGAGCATTGTCTGACTAATGCATGTTATTAGAATAAAGCAGCGAGAATGTTACCTTGGCTTAAAGAGTGCTCGTGTTGCTAGCAACTGAGCTGAAAGGCAGGCTGGAGGAATGTCAAGTTTACAACTTTCTTTCTGTGGGAGTATGTGTCTTATGTACATTACTTCTAGTCTTGGCCATCTTTTGAAGCCACTTGAGTCTTCGGATCCATGGCCTCTAGTGTTTTCTACCACATATGGCCTGAGTTATTTTGAGTCATATGTTGACCATCCCAGAACATTTTGTCCTACTGTTGTTTGACAAGTTCCTGGGGGGTGGGCAGGGGAGATACAACACACATGTCTATTCACTACAGATAGGGATCCCATCACAGACCACAACGTCCACTTGGTGATGAGCCAGAGAGTTGTATAGGGGTTACCTATAGAAGCAGAGATGGGTCAAAGAAGCTGCATCTCCAAAGCTCACCCCAGCACAGGTGACAGCTCACAAAAGTTGGAAACCTGGCATACAGGAGACAGCCTGCAAGTAGCTCAGCAGGTTGGAGAGTATCCATTCCAAGTGACCTAGTTAGTTTAAACCTCTTTTATACAGTTTCACTGGTTTTTGTTTCTTTTAGGCAGGTGGTTAGGTCTCAGAATTTTCTTTGTATCGTGACTAGTTTGAGCTAATTTTTTTATAGCTTTGTTTGAGGGACTTTCAGTTTTTATTGTTTACTCTGGCAGGGAGGGCTCTAGTAAATCTGGTCAGTTTGGGGGACTTCCTGAAGCCATTTTGAGTTGTTTACCTTCTTGCTTAAGGAGCTTCCCTTCAGAATGGAATGTTTTGATCTTGGAGGAAACTGTTACACAACACCTGTCATAAGGTCTCACAAAGGATTTTCCTACCCAGTAAGACTCCCAGTAATTTTTCCAGTTGAAAACCAAAGAAAATAAAATGTGAGTGATATTTGCTTCATATTAATATTGATCTTACATATTTTTTCTATAGTCAGTCTTAGCTCCATATAGAATATAAACTTTTATAGATAGTATAAGAGCTAATTTATTTGCTTCTGATTAAGGGAGATACATATTTATAATGTAACTAACTCAGGCCTACACTACTTTCTAGGAGAGGGACAGAGACCTTATTTAACTTAGCCAGGTGTTTTCTTCTAGGCTTGTATCATGAGAGGCAGACTCATTTTGCTGAAGGAATTGCTGTAGTATCCTGTTTATAGCAGAATCTCATAGGGTTAATGATAATGGACAGGTTTGGAACAATAGGAAACTGTTCAAAGATTGCTTCCTAGATATCTTAATCTCTGGGTACTGTTATGCTAAGCCTGACCTTTGTTTGTCTTTGGATCATAAAAGGGGACATTAAGTAGTGAAACAGGTGCATATCTTAGGCCTAAGACTGGGCTTTGTCTTGTGGGCTTCTCTTTTTCCTGGAGGTTTACGGAGTCTTTGAGTAAATATCAATACTCTGAGAGGAATGCTAATTAAATTTCATCTTGGAAAAAGGGCTCATCTGAAAAACTGTCAATTTAGAAGACACTACCAACAATAAAAGGAATTAAAAATATATTTGACCTTTAAAGCAAACCTCTTGGTTTTTCTTACATAATTCCTTGGGTTCGTGTGTGTATGTGTGTGTGTGTGTGTGTGTGTGTGTGTGTGTGTGTGTGTGTGTGTGTGTGTGTGTATCTAATGGGTTCTGGCTTCCTTAAAATCACAGTTCCACCCTAGGACTTTGTAAAGTATCAGCATATGTCTGACCTAGATTTTCATTACATGGAAATAAATTTAGCTCCTCTTGACCCCATACATAGCTGTCATGTAAGTACTGGGCAGTAATGACTAATAAGTTATATTCTGCTGGTGAGATGGGTCAATTCAAGCCAAATTATAGTATATAAAGGCAGGTTTATAGGGAAGCAACTCTTGGGCAAGTTCACTGCTCCAAGAAACACGAGGCTGGGGAAAGTTGTCACTGGCGGGGGCAGGGGTTGACAGAGGACAGGGAGGAGAGAGGAGAGAAGCAAATGTCTAAATTATATAGGAAAATGCATCTGGAGGATGGGAAGGCCAGACCCTGGGCTGGAAAGTTGAGGGCAGAATATGCCCTGTAAGGGGTGGAGACTAAGAGGTGCTGGAAGAACCTGGAGGCCAGGTCCACCTTGGTAAAATGTGCATCTCAGCAGTTTGTCCTGGGTCTGAATCTCAACCATTGCTACTGGCTCCTCCTTCTGAGATGATTATCTCTAGATTTCTGACAGAGTTTAGGACTAAGTCTTCCTTACTCTACTGATTTTGATTTAGAATACTAGATGATCTTTTCTGCCTGCCTGGGACTTTGAAGTTTAACTTCATGTTTTAGTATTTATAACATGCCTAGTAGTTCATAAATGTTTTCATAATCATCTTTCAGTAAACCATGGCAGAAAATTCAGAGAGGAAGAGTTGGCATGAAGCATATTCTGTGGATGAATGTAGACTATACTTAACCAGCTGTTCAGAAGTAGCACTGGTTGTTGTTCCATAGAGATCAAACTTGACATCCGTTAAATTGTCAAATATACAGCTGAAATTTCTAAGTCCTATTTGCTTTGCTTTTAAGACTTGAATCTCTTGAATAATAAAAGATCTGTTAATTTGAAAGTAACAGTAAGTTCTGTACAGTTCAATTTCGTGTTAAGTATCTTTCTTATTTAAGTTATGCATCTAAATATGTGCACGTGAGTACAGGTACACATGGAGGCCAGAGCTCTTAGATTCTCACTGTAGCTGGATTTACAGGTATGCACACCCCCCACCCTCAGAGTATTCTGACCTAAACTTTAGTTGTGAAAGAACAATACATGCTATTAACTGCTCAGCCATGCTGTTAAATATATTATAAAAAGGTACAGCTTTAGTAAGATTGGTTCATTAGGCACTTAGCCATTCTGGAAATTGTGTGTGTGTGTGTGTGTGTGTGTGTGTGTGAGAGTGAGTGAGAGAGAGAGAGAGAGAGAGACCTTCTGCACACTATATCTCCTAATCTCTTTTTTTCTTTTTTAAGTAATCCTTATTTTTTAGATTAGTTTTAGGCTAATAGCAAAACTTAACAAGTTACATACTCTGTCCCCACACATGTAAAGGTTCTCTATTGTCAGGGTTCCCTACCAGATGTTGCCCATTGTAGTACCATACAGAGCATTTCCACTGCTTTACATATTTTGTTAATTTTCTTCAAATGTTGAACTAGCTTATTACATTCCTGAGATAAGCCCAACTTGGTCATGGTATGTAGTTCTTTTAAAGTAAGCATTGTTAAATTCAACTTGTTAGTATTTTATTGATAATTTTTGTATGTATTCATGAAAGATAATACATACAAAGATAAAAAATGGGTTTTGTTTTTACATTTGTCTGATTTGGGTATTAAGGTAAATGCTGGCTTGAGAATGAGCTGGGATATATTCCTTCCCCTTCTTTCTTTTGGAAGAACTTGTGTAGAACCAGTATAATTTTTTTTAAATGTTTAATTGAAACTGGTGCTTTCTGCCTTGGAAGGTTATTAATTATTGACTCATTTTTTGTGTTATATTGAGACTTGTCCATATTACCTATTTTTTCCTTTTATTGGATATTTTCTTTATTTATATTTCAAATGTTAGCTCCTTTCCAGGTTTTCCCTCTAGAAACCCCTTCTCCCTTCTCCCCTCCCCCTGCCTCTATGAAAGTGCTCCTCTACCTACCCACCCACCTACTCCTGCCTTCCAGCCCTGGCATTCCCCTCCACTGAGGCATCAAACCCTCTCAGGCTCAAGGGCAGGCCAGCCTCTGCCACATATGCTGCCAGAGCCCTGGGTCCCTCCGTGTGTATTCCACTGGTATAGGGAGTATATTAACTATTTTTATATTAATAGTTTTATCAAATTATATCTTTTATAAAATTAATCCATTTTAATTGTATTATGAGATTGTGTATAGAATTATTCATAGTATTTCTTTTTTGGGGTTTTTTTTTTGGGGGGGGGGTTGGGGGGGTTCGAGACAGGGTTTCTCTGTATAGCCCTGGCTGTCCTGGAACTCACTTTGTAGACCAGGCTGCCTCGAACTCAGAAATCCGCCTGCCTCTGCCTCCGAGTGCTGGGATTAAAGGCGTGCGCCACCACGTCCAGCTTCATAGTATTTCTTTACTAATGCTTTTAATTCCTGAGACCCTTTGTGATAGCCAACACTTAATTTCTTATATTAGTAATCTGTGTTGTCCCCTGCTTTGACAAGGGGTGATTGGTTTATCTTTTCAAATAATCAGCTTTAGATCATATTGGTTTTTCTCTATTTTCTTGTTTCTAATTTTATTATATCTCTATATTTTAATTTCTTCTGCTTGAATAGTTAATAATTTAATTTGCTTTTTTTTCCTAGTTTCAAATGTATAAACTTAGAATGAGTTTAGATTATCTGTTCTAGTATAGCCATTAATGCAGTCAAGTACTGACTTCTCTACATCTCACAAATTTTAATAAATTTGTGCTTTCATTTTTATTTTGTTCAAAATATTTTCAAATGTTTTAAAGATATATAATAATATTTTTAGAAAGTTATTCCAGCTATCTTTCTTTTATCGATTTCTAACTTTATTTTGCTCTAAGCAGATATAGAATGATTTCTGTTCTTTTAAGCTTTGTGAAATACATGTTCTGGTCAAGAATGTAGTTTGTTGCCAGGGGTGGTGGCGTGGTGGTGCACGCCTTTAATCCCAGCACTTGGGAGGCAGAGACAGGTGGATTTCTGAGTTCGAGACCAGCCTGGTCTACAGAGTGAGTTCCAGGACAGCAAGGACTACACAGAGAAACCCCGTCTTGAAAAACCTAAAAAAACCAAAAACAAAACAAAACAAAAAAAGAATATATTTTGTTTTGATAAATTTTTCATATGATATGAAAAGTCATGTGAATTTTTATATGATATGGTATGTAGATGTAATTGTTGTAATGTTCATTATATGCATATGACTGCTATGATAAGCTTAATTAGTCCTCAGTAATTTTCTGCCTCCTAGATCCGCCATTTCTCTTGAAAGGACATTAAATTTGTAACTATTATGTCACCTTTTATCACCTTTGATTGTGTTCATGTTTGCCATATTCATTTTGATACTTTGTTGTTAAGCAAATACACTGTGTGTGTGTGTGTGTGTGTGTGTGTGTGTGTGTGTGTGTGTGTGTGTATTAAAGGCTGGGATTAAAGGCGTGTACCACCACTCCTGGCTGCAAATACACTTTTAAGACTTGGCATACTGGAGCTGGAGAGATGGCTTGTGGTTAATAGCACTTGCTGTTCTAGCAGAGAACCCAGATTTGGTTCCTAGTTGTCTCTGGTTCCTGGGGATCTGACATCCTCTTCTAACTTCATAAAGCACCAGGCATTTATGTGGAACACATACATGCATGCATACAGGCAGGTAAAATACTCGTACATATATAATAATAATAATAATAAAATTTTTATTAAAAAATAATTACCTGCAATGTGTTGGGTTTTTTTTTTTTTCAACAAATACCGGGAATTGAGCCACGTGCTAAGCCAAATGCTTTCTTTATGTAGAAATCAGTTTCTTGCCTATATAATTTTTTTCTTTATGATCTGCTTTCAACTATTTCTTTGAAGATAGATCTGCTGATATTAAATTACTAATATTTTTTAAGGTATTTCTCTTCTTCTTTTGAAGACTATTTTCATAGGCATGGAATTCTAAGATTTTTCTTTTTTTTCTCTCTTCTCTCCCTCCCCTTACACTATTTCACTCTGCTGTCACCTTTGTCTGTGAGGGTGTCATCTTGTGTATGTTCTTCTGTGGGGAATGCAGGTCTTCCCACCTTCTTCCAAGACTTCAAAAAAACTCTTTCTCTATGATTTTCTATGTGTACACAATATACCTAAATAGTTTGGAGAGGGAGGTTATCCTTTATATGTTTTCTGACCTTTCTTGCTCTATAGCTTTTATAAGACATTAGTTTGGGTTTTTAAAGAATCTATTTATTATTTTATGTTTATTGGTATTTTAACTGCATCTGCGTCTGTGTGGTGGTGTTTGGACCCCTGGAACTGGAGTCACACACAGGTGTGAGCTCCCAAGTGGGTGCTGGGAATTGGTCCTGGGTTGTCTTTAAGAGCAGCCAGTGCTCTTAACCACTGAGCTATCTCTCCAGTCTCCAGGGCTTTCATTTCTTATTGTTCCAAATGTTCTTCTCTCCCTGCTCTCTTTCTTCTTCTTCTTCTTCTTTTTCTTCTTCTTCTTCTTCTTCTTCTTCTTCTTCTTCTTCTTCTTCTTCTTCTTCTTCTTCTTCTTCTTCTTCTTCTTCTCTTACTTAACCACAGGTCTGCTACATCTTTTGCTGGTTGTCTCAGCTCCTGAATGCTTTCCTCCTTTTCCCTCTCCTCCTCTGCATTGTTCCTTTCCTTTTCCATTTTTGACATGTCTATTGCCATCTTAAGTTAGTGATGCTTCCCTGAGATGTGTCCTGTCTATCAGTACAGTATTCTTGACTTATAGTACAGTGGTTTTTTATCTTTAGCTTTACCTTTACTTCTTTAACACCCTTCTGCTTTTATAATTTTCCATATTTCTTGAGTGAACATTTGGATACTTGTCTCCTCTTCCATTCAAGCACATAGAGTATTAATCAGGGATATTTTCCCTTCTTTTGCCTTTTAGTATGCCTTATAAGTCTTTTTGTTTTGTTTTGGGACAAGGTCTTGCTCTGCTACCTTGGAAGGCCTGGCATTCCCTACATAGACCAGCCTGGCTTCAGATCTATCTTCTTCTGCTGGAACTAAGGTGTGCACCACCACACCTAGCTCATATTATTTTTTTGTTAATAATAGATGGCTATAATGTACTACATAAATTAACCACAGTATATTTGATAGGGTGGGGAGAGAAGTATTCTCTAGTTGTATATTTGAGTCTAAGTCTTTGAATGGTCTATGCTGCAGCCTTATAAATTAGCATATCTTAGTTTAATTCCCCCAGATTATGTGGGCAGGAGAGTAGCAGGAGTTGAGTATTTCTTTTCCAATAGATGAAGTACATTTTCGCAGTTTCTTCAGCAGCTGGGCTTCATTAAGAACAGAATGCTCTGACTTTTTCATAATTGTCCTTCTTCCTCTGCTTCTTCTCAAATCAAATGAACTTTCTCTTAAAATATTCAGTGTGAGAATCTGGTAGCTGTCCTGTGCATAAAATTTACCAATACTCAGAGAGATGGTTAGAGAGATGACTCAGGGGTTCACAGTGCTGGTTACTTGTAGGAAGCCGCACCTGGGCTTCCCTGCAGCAGCGAATGCTGCTGCAACTGGGCCTCCCCAGCGAACGCCTCAGTAACCAGGTTCCAGCGCTTGTCCTTGTCCGCACTCTGACCGGCAAAGCCGCCCTGAGAGGCCCCGCCTCCGAGAAGCCCCGGGCTCCGAGAGGCCTCACCTCCGAGAAGCCCTGGGCTCTGAGAGGCCCCGCCTCCGGGGATCCCCGGGCTGCGAGAAGCCCCGGCTCTGAGAAGCCCTGGCTCTGAGAAGCCCTGGGCTCTGAGAAGTCTTGGCTCTGAGAAGCCCTGGGCTCTCAGAAGTCCTGGCTCTGAGAAGCCCTGGGCTCCGAGAAGCCCTGGCTCCATAAAGCCTTCCATTCAGTGATAGACCTCTGGCCCTCCGCCATTACAAGATGGCGGAGGACCGGCCGGCTGTCAGGGAGGAGAGCCTAGTGCGCATGCGCAGCTCTCTCCTCAGGCCCTCCTCAGGCAGTAGCCCCTCCCAAAGGGAATATATGCTAATGAGGCACCAATGAAGGGAAAATATGCTAATGGCTGTGGCTTGTGGCACCAATGAATGGGCCACATGCAAATGAGGTATGGCTTGGTTCACCAATCCACATCCACTACGACACCCCCTCCCCTTCCCTGAAAGAGTATAAAAGCAGCAGCTCTGCTGCAGTTCTGAGTCCCGGGAATCTACAAGCAAGGCACTCCAGAATAAAGCTGACTGAGAAGATCCCGGTGGTGGCGTGACTTTCTTGCTGGTCGATGGTGGAAGCAGGGAGGCGCGCCGCAGTTACTCTTGCAGAGGACCTAGGTTTGGTTCTCAGCACCTCCATAGCTGCTCACAACTGTTACCAGTTTCAGGAGATCCAGTGCCCTCTTCTGACTTCCTCAGTCACCATGAATACACATGGTACATAGACATTGATCCAGCCAAAACATCCATGCATATTGAATAAAAAAAAATACATCATCCAGTAACTCTTAACTCTTAGCATAGCCTATACTAAACTTGAACAAGTCATCCATTGCAGGCCTTCTT
Source organism: Mus minutoides (assembly GCA_902729485.2). Taxonomy (NCBI): domain Eukaryota; kingdom Metazoa; phylum Chordata; class Mammalia; order Rodentia; family Muridae; genus Mus; species Mus minutoides. Next base: position 124,961 of record LR753503.1, on the reverse strand, counting down.
ACTGGTTCCCATCGAGGCTTTTGTTTATGGAAGTCTTGTCTATAAATATAGATATCCTGCATCTTCCACTTTGGAAAGCAATGTTTGTCCTATAGCTTCAACCTCTCAGGCAATCTGAGATTGTCTTCTTATTTTGTAAAAACATGTAGCACTTGACTTACTGTATTCTCTTCAGTTTCACTCCTTTGTTATTGGTTGTTTAGATATGCTCATAATTTTGAGCTTTCCAGCATTGTGCCATTCAGACTTTTTCTACTACTAACTTTGCAGTGAGTTACCCTCCTCTTGTACCCTAAGCCTATTATTTGTTTTAACCTTTGTCTCTATAGTTTCATTTTTCTTCTTTGTGCTTTGTAGATACTACCTCTAATCATTCTAGTTCTGTCTTCCTGAAAGTCCACCTCTGATCCCAGCACTTCTGGTGCTGGGTCCTTATATTGAGATGTTGTCTGTGCATTTATGATGCAATTGAGTATGTTTGTCTTGATTACATGGAGTAAGTGTGGAAGACATAAACATTGCAGATAAGAAGATTAAAAACCTGCATGTTTAGATGAGATCCTGGGAGTAATGAACAGAAACTAAAGGTACATTCTTGTTCTTAAAAGTCAGAGTAGGGAGAGCACAAGAAGAAAAGGGGGAGGAAGAAGAAGAGGAAGAAACATTAGTGTCTTGGTGACAACAGCAATAAGAACAAGTATTTCAGGTGGAGCTATCAGTGACATGAAGTCTGAGGACTGCCATTTGGATGTAGCAGTGTGGTGTCAGTGTTGATATTTGGTAGCTGCTTTGATGAAAGATTTCTGGCCATGACCTGATTAGAGAGTAAAAAAGAAAACAGTAATACTAAGTGTAGAAACATTACTATAAAAAATAGGAAGCAACATAACTCAGAGGTGTAAGTCCCTTGCCTGATGTGACCAAGACCCTAGATTGTCCCTTGCACAAGAGGAGAAAAAGTTAGAAATGTAATGTATTATGTGCTGATGGAAGTCATTCCATGTAATGAAAACCTTGGCCATTCATTAAAAGGGGCAATGTCTACCACAGTCCTTGTGTGGCTGAGATGAAATGAGATCTAGTATGTAAGCAGAAGATTGACCTTAACCAGGATCTGAGATGGTTATATGCACTTTTGAAGGAATAGGGAGAGTGGGAATATAGCACAGACGTTAGAAGCTATAGTAATGAGAGCTTATTTAGGGTATTTTCTGATTACTTCTGCTCCCTGTCTGAAGTTAAAAGTGAGATAACTTCCTTTAGAGCCTGAGGACAGAGGGTAAACTATAAAATAGTGTCTTAAACCAATGTGAGAATAAACACAATAAAACTGTGGTCTGATTTTTATGCAGAGCCAGTGGGACCAGTAGATCATAAGGGAATATGAAACTGGCCAGCCTCATTGTGTGGCATTCTCTAGAAACTTCTCAAGGCTTGGATTTTGAAAGATGATGACAGTGAGACCACTCTTGTCGAAAGTCATGATAAAGAGAATGCCATGAATTCAGGAATAACATTTTTTATAGTGAAGGTATGGAAAGGTGTGTGTAGTATGTTCGGATAACTTCAGAAAGCAGTCGTTTTTGATGACATGATTTCAGACCTGAGTATTTTTATGTCAAAGGAGAGAGAATGCCTGAAAGAGAAGATAGAAAGCTAGCAAGGTTTGCAGGTCCCGTCAGAAGCAGTATGTGAAAGGAGAACTGCAGAGGAAGCTGCCACACGCCTATAATCCCAGCACTCAGGAGGCAGAGGCAGGTGGATTTCTGAGTTCGAGGCCAGCCTGGTCTACAGAGTGAGTTCCAGGACAGCCAGGGCTACACAGAGAAACCCTGTCTCGAAAAACCAAAAGAAAAAAAAAAAAAAGAAAGAAAGAAATCATAAGGACTGTATTGAACCCATGCTCATTTATTATGCTATCATAAAGTAAAATGGTGCCTTCTAAGATTCTAAGATAGTCGTATAGTAAGCAAAGTTCAAGCCAATACAACATATCTGTAAGTACAAAAGAACCTGTTAAGAGTTAGGAAATAAAAATACAAGTCTTGGCCGGGCGTGGTGGCGCACGCCTTTAATCTCAGCACTCGGGAGGCAGAGGCAGGCAGATTTCTGAGTTCGAGGCCAGCCTGGTCTACAAAGTGAGTTCCAGGACAGCCAGGGCTATACAGAGAAACCCCTGTCTCAAAAACCCAAAAAAAAAAAGAGAGAGAGAGAACAAGAGAGAGTGTTCTCTAAGACTTAAACCACAAAGTTGAAGGTCTACATGCTTAAATTTCATTCTAGAACAATACAGAAAATAGGTTTAATAGGAATGAGAACAAAAGTCTAAGAAAATCAGAACTACATTATCCTAAAAGTGAGCACTTACTACCACATTAGCAAAATGATAAGAGAAACACTTTCTGGGGCTGGGAGAGGTGGGTTGTACTAGTTAAGAGCCATTGCTATTTAAGCCATAGGAGAGGGCTGGAGATCAGGTCCCACAGCTCACATTCAATGACTCACAAAGGCCTGCAATTCCAGTTGCAAAGGATTCAGTGCCCTCTTGTGGCCTCTGTAGATGTATTCACATATGCACATAAACTAGTTTTTGGGGGGTTTTGTTTGGTTGGTTGGTTGGTTGGTTTGGTTTTTCAAGACAGAGTTTCTCTGTATAGCCCTGGCTGTCCTGGAACTCACTTTGTAGACCAGGCTGGCCTCGAACTCAGAAATCCGCCTGCCTCTGCCTCCCAAGTGCTGGGATTAAAGGCGTGCGCCACCACGCCCGGCCAAGACTTGCATTTTTATTTCCTAACTCTTAACAGGTTCTTTTGTACTTACAGATATGTTGTATTGGGGTAGTATTAGAAACCAAGATCTGAGTAACAGCTTTGCTATTGGAGGGCCATCTTTCTTTATCCCTTAGTCTTACAGACTCCATTTCTAAAGTTTCTTATGTCAACAGTTTTTCTTCCACTTCTTTAGTGGCATTGCTTCTCTAGTCAGTATGCATTATTCCTTGGGCTCCTCTGATATGATATATTATTTGTTTGAAATTTGCATATCTTACCTGACTAGGTAACAACACATAGTCCCAGCTACTTAGAAGGCTAATGACAGGAGGATCATTGAAGCTCCAGGGTGTTAGTCCACCTCAAACATCTTTATAAGACACACAGACTTCATTTTTAAAACCAAAGTGTTAGGTTTTGAGTGAATCCCTCTCTGAGGCAGGAGTAAGAGTTCAAAAACAGCCCGGGCTTCTGTCTCAAAAAAACCAGTGACTACCATACATGAAAACTAATTGAGAAAATGGTACTTGTGGTTGGCCATGTTTTATAGTCCTCAGAGTTTGTAGTATAAGGCTTTTTGGGTTTTTTTTGTTTTGTTTTTTGTTTTTTCAAGACAGGGTTTCTCTGTGTAGCCCTGGCTGTCCTGGAACTCACTTTGTAGACCAGGCTGGCCTCAAACTCAGAAATCCACCTGCTTCTGCCCCCCAAGTGCTGGGATTAAAGGCATGCGCCACCACCGTATAAGGCATTTTATGGTGTACTTCTATCCTGAACTTCTGCCAAAAAACTTTACCCTTAACGTATGCACATTTTGTTTAGCCCCTTGGATGCAGTGGGTGAAGATTCTTGTACATGTAACTTTTAGATTAGGCATTCTATTGTTTTAGGAAAATCTTTAAGCCTTTGAAACACTGCAACTTGATGTGTTCCTGAGAGGGCAGGAAGCATGTGAACCACTGCTATATCTAGAATGGATGTCTAAGACGTATAGGTTATCACAGGTACCTATTTCTGTGTGAGAAAATTTCTGGGTTGTCAAACTTTTATAAAGACTCAAACTGAGGGCTGGCCTGAGAAAATAATTAGATATACTAGATTAATAAGAGAAAAAGATTTCTTACCAGAAAGCCACACGTTTACCTTATTCCCAGAGTAAACCTCAAAGAGGTTTCTTTTCCTTTCTCCATCACAGGTAACAGTCCCTTGGACAGCCCCCGGAATTTCTCTCCAAATGCTCCTGCTCACTTTTCCTTTGTTCCTGCCCGTAGGTAAGTTGCTTGAGAACCCCCTCTGTGATATTTTGTTTTGTCTTGTCTTGTTTTGTTTTGTTTCTCTGTGTAGTCCTGGATGTCCTGGAACTCACTCTGTAGACAGGGCTGGTCTTGAACTCAGAGAACCGAGTGCTGAGAGTAAAGGCATGTACCACTGCCCCCTGACTGATGTGTGTGCTTGGTAGATGTCTGTTCTTCTTTCAAGTCATTACTCTTCCATGTGGATTGGGTTCCTTTGGACTGCCAGGATTCAGAGTGCCTTCCTTTCTGTCCTCTCCCAGGTGATAACTATCTTGTTCAAGTTTTCCTTTCTAAGTGACTGTGCATTTGCAGCCAAACAGAAAGATAGGAGTAGATTCATTTATTTTATAATCCTAAACAAAAGACAGTGGTGCCCTAAGAATATATTCCACAGCATGTTACTGTAACTGAGAATTATCCTCAGGTTATAGAAGAGAAAGTATTCTAGGAAGGATCCAGAGTAACACTCTTCACTTTGTATCCAAGTACTTCCAAGAGTAACATTCTTCACTTTGTACCCAAGTACTTCCAAGAGTAACACTCTTCACTTTGTACCCAAGTACTTCCAAGAGTAACACTCTTCACTTTGTACCCAAGTACTTCCAAGAGTAACACTTTTCACTTTGTACCCAAGTACTTCCAAGAGTAACACTCTTCACTTTGTATCCAAGTACTTCCAAGAGTAACACTCTTTACTTTGTATCCTAGTACTTCCAAGAGTAACACTCTTCACTTTGTATCCAAGTACTTCCAAGAGTAACACTCTTTACTTTGTATCCAAGTACTTCCAAGAGTAACACTCTTTACTTTGTATCCAAGTACTTCCAAGAGTAACACTCTTTACTTTGTATCCAAGTACTTCCAAGAGTAACACTCTTCACTTTGTATCCAAGTACTTCCAAGAGTAACACTCTTCACTTTGTATCCAAGTACTTCCAAGAAGCTGAAAGGGCCTGACATAGCTTCTCAGCTGTTGTTGGAGTTTTTTATGCTTGTTGTTTGTTTGTTTATAAACAGGGTCTCATTATGTAGCCTTGGCTATGTAGACTATACAGGCTGCGCTATGTTAGTGGCTTTTTAATGTGTTTCTTGCAGTTTTCTGCTTCTCCCAGCTAGTTCCCAAATTGAGACTGGACTATAATATTTATTTAACAAGCTTTAAAGTTCACAACAACTCCAAGTTAATCCTGTAAACTAATCTGGCTCCCTCCCAGTCACAATCCCAGTGACACTTCCTTAGTACTGAGCTGGCTCTCTTGGCTCCAGGCCTTTTCTCATGGTGTCTTCTGGACTCTCTTCCTGCTGTGATTTCCTACTTCCTCTCTCTCCTTCCTCCCTCCCTGGGCTGAGAGGAAGTCCAGCCCTATTCTCTCCACTTCTCAGTCATTGGCTGATCAGCTCTTTATTAACCAATCAGGGAATTAGGTAGTAATGTTTACACAACATTGAGTCCAGAGATTCTCAGAATAAGGATTGTAACTAGATGTGGGGGCAAGGAAATCAGGATTTGAATGATAGAAAGATAATCTTTACCCAGTGCACAGAAACATTATGCTTACAGCCCTATTCAGAGATTCCCCCTTGTCTCTGCCTCCCAAATGCTAGGAGTACAAATCTCAGCTTTCAGCTGAGGGTCCCAAGTATGAGTTCAGAAAGACTATAGGATCTTTACTTATAATTCGCTGAGCTTCGAAGGGCTTGTGAAGTCCCATTTCTCTCCTGTCTGAAAATGATAGTGTTGATTTTGGCCTCTCCTAGCAGACCTGACAGTTCCACCCACGCCAAGAGCACATTAAGTGGCCTCTGGAGAAGTCCATCCTCACAGTATCTTAAACCTTTTGCTAAGGCTCCCTACACACAGTGGCTTCTTTTCACAATTTCACAACTCTCTTAGCCATAGTTCAAGTTTGTGAGGCTCTTGTTTTAATTTGGGGGGTTGTTTCCTTGTTTAGTTTTGAAGTAGTTTTCTTTAGTTCTAAATGGAAAAGCAAATTTAGAAAAAATAGTAATAAGGCTCCAGCTTTGTAGCTGTCAATGGCTAGAGAATATAGTTTATCTTGGAGTAAGAGCAGTTCTAATATTAAGACTACTTTCTTTGCTAAGTGATAGTGGTGAGACATGCCTTTAATCCTAGCACTCAGGAGGCAAAGGCAGGTGGATCTCTTCTGTTTGCGGCCAGCTGGTCTACAGAGCCAGCTCCAGGACAGCCAGGGCTACACAGAGAAGCCTGTGTAGGGGTGAAGTCAAGGTGTTGCACAGAGAAGCCTGTGTAGGGGTGAAGTCAAGGTGTTGCACAGAGAAGCCTGTGTAGGGGTGAAGTCAAGGTGTTGCACAGAGAAGCCTGTGTAGGGGTGAAGTCAAGGTGTTGCACAGAGAAGCCTGTGTAGGGGTGAAGTCAAGGTGTTGCACAGAGAAGCCTGTGTAGGGGTGAAGTCAAGGTGTTTCACAGAGAAGCCTGTGTAGGGGTGAAGTCAAGGTGTTGCTTGGGAGGACTACTTACTCACAAGGTGCAGCAGAGGGCTGGGCTGTAGCTTTGCTGTAGGACTTGTCTAACGTGCACAAAATACCGCATAAATGAGGTATAATGACTCACACCTGAAATCACAGTGTTTTGGAGGTGGGAGCAAGAGGAAAAGAAGTTGAAAATCATCCTCTGCTACATACTGAATTGGAAGACAACCTGGACTACATGGGATTCTGTCTCAAAACAATTAAGATAAAATAATAAAAAAGAAAAAAAAAGTAATGCAGAAACAAAAGAGATTGCTGGCACAAGCACTTACTATTCCCTCCCATTTTAACTGAGAAAAGATGCACCCCACTCCTCCCTAGAGTTGTGTATGGCTGAGGGCAGGTGAGGAGGGCTCGGTGGCTAATGTTGGCACTTCTCCTTACTCTGAAGAAATCTCACATGGGTTTGTTTTGTGAACTCACATGGTTCATATAACTTCCATCTGGTTAACCAAGTATTCTGGTAGGATCATATTGTAAGTTTCTGCTAAACTGATAATTGTGGCCTGTATGTGAACTTAATATCAAATTAAGTATGACCTGGAACAATGAGACCTGTTATCAGATCCACAGAGGTGGCATCGGGTCACTTCTTACTCGGTTAAGAACTATGTACTGGAGAAATTTTGAGTCGGGCTCTTTGGGTGCTTAGTTATTCCATGGCAGCGCTTTCAGTCTTAATAAAGTCTCAAAAGAAAAAAGAGAATTTTTTATTTATTTTATGGATTTGAATACTGTCTTCAGACACACCAGAAGAAGGAATCAGATCACATTCCAGATGGTTGTGAGCCACCATGTGGTTGCTGGGAACTGAACTCAGGACCTCTAGAAGAGCAGTCAGTGCTCTTAACCACTGAGCCATCTCTCCAGCCCCACCTTACTAAAGTCTTATGCACTCGTCCTGGTATAAGGAAATTGTCATTTATACCTTAACTTAGTGGACTCGTTCTTCTTATATCTCATATTAAATGTTATCTCCTTAGACTTTTTTATTGAAGTAAAATATTATTTTTTTGATATTTTTTATTAGATATTTTCTTTCCTTAGACCTTTTCTAACCACACTGTCTGAACATTCTTTATGCAGGCATCTCATTCCCTCTGTAGTACTTTCCAGCATATAATATTTTGCTTTCATGTTTTCTGTCTTGCCTGAACTAGAATCAAATCATGTCTTAATTAGAGATACCTTAAATGCGTTGAGACCAGCAGCCTGGTAAATAATAAGCCCTCGGTGCATATTAGTCCAGTGAGTAGTTTGAGTAAGACAGAAAATGAAGATGCAAAGAAATACATAGTTATGAACTGGAGGCTGGAAGTTTAGCTCAGTGAAGGACCTGGTTCCATCCTTCACTCTGAAAAAGGGGCCCAGGAAGACAAAATTATAAACTAATAAAAATCTTCAAGGGAAGGAACATAATAATATTAAATGAATGAAAAGAATAGAAACAGGCTTCCCACTATGTGGATACATAAGGCGCCTCTGAAGGCTAAGAAGTTGCTAGTGCATTGAGCCTGTGGATGAAAACAGAGAGACTGTTCTAAGCAGATGGAATGGCAGGTATTGTTGGTGCTCTTGTAACTGCTTCATTTATACTTGAAGTAGAGATAGCCAAAGGGCTTTGAAGCTTGGTATTAAACAATGCGACCCAATCATGTCTGGGCTAGGGACTGTGACATTGACTTGTCATTGTGGAATGTGATTCTCCAGGCTATCCTTCTGCAGAACATATAGGAAAAATAGCTAGGTGTGTAGAGTAAGGATCCCTTCAGGATCAGATTTGTATCATATCACAGAAAAGACAGATATAATTGAATGATGAGGATATACCACGTATCATACAGTTCCACTTGAAACTGCCACATGTTCTTGAACAAAAGGTTTGTCTCTGGCAAGCTACACACAGTCCTGGGGTGAAGTGCTCACACTCCTCATTTTGGGTCTCACGGTGTGTGTCTTTTTGCTGCAGCCATGGCCACCGAGCAGACAGGTAATAACGGGTGGGCTGGGGAGATGGGCTGGGCTATTGCTTTGCATGGTCAGCACAGTAGCATGTGATCTCTGGGTTTGATGGGAGAACTGGTTGTGATGACTTCTTTTCTGAATGTGGTTTTGAAAGCGGGCATATGGGATCTCAATGCTCCCTGTTGGAACTGAGACTCAGACAGAGCTCATGTGTTGGAGGCAGTATTTGCTAAATAATTTGCAAGCTTTCAAGCCTAGCGACAAGTCACCCTTAGACTCACATATTCCCAGGGAGGTGAACAGAGGAAACAGACATCCAATGATTGCATTTCATACTGACTTTAGTCCCTGCCCTTCAGTATATACTGAGAAGTAACTATCTTATGAGAGGTTCATTTTTTCATCTAAATCAGTGGATCTCAACTCTAATGCTGTGACCCTTTAATATAGTTCCTCAGATTGTGGTAACTTCCAGCCGTAAAATTATTATCATTGCTTCTTCCTAACTGTAATTTTCCGCTGTTATGAGTCATAATGTAGCTATCAGTGCTTTCCAGTGGTTGTAAGTGAGCCTCCTGTGAAAGGTCATTCATCCCTGCAAGGGGTCACAGCCCCACAGGCTGCGGATCACTGATCTAAAGATTGAAAATCACCCGTGAAAAAACAAATTTGAGAAGGTCATAGGAAATCCATCCCTGAGTTATTCTTGACTAATCTGTGCCCAGCTTTTTTCTTGGACTTGAGTGGATTTCTTGTAGATCACCCAGGACCCACTGAAGAGGTAAGAAAAAACATCATGTTTTAGCACCCTTCTGGACACTGTTTTGCCTCAGAGACTTGAGTTTCAGCAAAGTTCTAATTTACATGAGCTGGCTGTCTGAGTAGCATGAAGTTGCATGTGGCATGGAACCTCCAGCTCTTCCGTTTACAAATCATGTTAGAAAAAACGAAATGATATTGGTAAGAATGGGGAGGAATACTTGAAAACCAAGAGTTCTACCAAGATTTCTTCCTGTTCTCTTAGTAATCCCCTGGTATTACTAAGACCTTGAACAAATAGACAAATTATGCAAACTATAATTGGAACTTAACTTGTAAATATTCTACGTCGTTGGTGTTTTGAGATTCTGTCAGTCAGGGCTAGAGCGATGGCCTCGCAGTCAATAGCACTGGCTGCCTTTCTAGAAAGACAGGATTCAGTTCCCAGCACCCATATGACTTCTCTCAGCATCAGTGATTCCAGTCTCAAGGCAGTGGAAGCCCACTTCTGGCCTTCATGGGCACTCCTACCTACTGCACTGCTAGGGTGAATTCAACTTGAGAAGGGTATGCCTCCAAGCTCCAAAGAAAGAATTCTTTAGGACCAGCAAGATGGCTCAGAGGGTTATGGTAACTTGCTGCCAAACCTGACAACAAGAGTTCAATCTCCAGAACCCATGTGATAGAAAGGAGAGAACCAACTCCCACAAGACATTCTATGATTTCCAGGATTGACAGAAAGAAGTAGACACTGTTTGAGCCTGAAATGATTATCAGCCAATTATTAGGACATATAAGTTGTCTTCAAGAATATTTGTCAAAGAACAGCAATAACCTTGTGAAAGAATAGTGAACTAACTAACTTGTCTGTTTTTGACTTTGGAGAAGACTTGCTGCTGTTTTCAAAACTATTCCCTAAAGCACAACACAGAAAAGCACAGATGTCTGCTTTTCCATCCTGGAGGAAGATTAAGTGGGCTTTTAAGCTGAAGCATTTATAACATGGACTTGTAATTATTTGTCTGGGTGATGGGGTGTGGCATAAAGTAGTCTTTTTATGTTGTTTACGTTTATCAGGTGTATGTGTATGTACACATCCATGTCACAGAACATAAATGGAGGTCAGATAACAGTCCATAGGCCTGTTCTCTGTTTCAAAGATAGGTAGCTACCTCTGAAATTAAAATTCACATATTAGGCCCCAGAGAGTTAGCTATCCTATCATGAGTCCCTGGAATCAGACTCAGGTCATCAGGCTTGATGACAATCAACTTTACCTGATGTGTCATCTCACCAACCATATAACATATGTTAAAATTGTTGTGGTGGTTGAAACAGGGCTCACTTTATAGCCCAGGTTGTCATGGAACTTACTTTGTAGATGAGGCTGCCTTCTGCTCACAGAAATCTTCCTACCTCTGCCTCCAAAAAGTGCTGGCATTATAGGTGTGTACCACCATGCCCAGCTTGAGAGAGAGAGAGAGAGAGAGAGAGAGAGAGAGAGAGAGAGAGAGAGAGAGAAGAATTTTTTATGGGCTATCAAGACAGTTCAGCAGGTGCTTATTACCACACCAATGCCCTTGAGTCCCACATGTTAGGAAGAGAGACCCTATTTCTGCACATTTCCCTTACTCCCACATGCATACTGTGTCACATAGGTGTCTTCACACATATACATGTAACTGTAATGGTCAGGGGGCCATTTATAGGATCTTCTTCCAGTATATGGGTACTGGGTTCAAACTTGAATTGTTAGACTTGGTGGCAAGCACCTTTACTTACTGAGCCATCTGATTTATCCATAACTATTGCTCTTATTCAAGGTCATAGACTCTTGTGTTGGTAGCTATCTCTGAAATAAAAACCACACAGTAGAGAGTGTGAGAACTCATGCTAGACAGACAATATCTTGTGTTGTGAGACAATGAATTAACTGCCTAAAAGTATTAATGGACACAAGCAGGCAGGCCCTGAAGCTCAGAGTGTGACTCTATAGGAATTTCATAATATATTCTCTCTCTCTCTCTCTCTCTCTCTCTCTCTCTCTCTCTCTCTCTCTCTTTTAATATAGGACTGATGGACGGCGCTGGTCTTTGGCCTCATTGCCTTCTTCAGGCTATGGAACCAACACTCCTAGCTCCACAGTCTCTGTAAGTAGCCAGAGCTGTAACTTTATGTGGTGGTTTGAATAGGGTGTGGCACTAGTAGGAGGTTTGGCCTTGTTGGAGTAGGTGCTGGAGGAAGTGTATCACTAGGGGGTAGGCTTTGTGGTCTCAGTAGCTCAAGCTGGGTCTAGTGGCTTAGTCTTCCTTCTGCTGCCTGAGGATCAAACTGTACAACTCTCAGCTCCTTCTCCAGTACCATGTGTAAATGCACACTGCCGTGCTTCCTACCAGGACGATAATGGACTGAAATTTGAACTGTAAGCCAGTCCCAGTTGAATGCTTTCCTTTATCAGAGTCGTCCTGGTCATGGTGTCTCTTCACAGCACTAGAAACCCCAACTAAGACACCATATTTTCTTCATTTTGGAAGTATTTTCTTACAGATAATTGTTCTCCATCCACTCCTGCAATTTTTTCCAAACTCAATGAGTTTTCTTGAGAATAAGAGAGGGGGGCAGATTTGGTAACTTTCACAGCCATAATTATAAGGCCTTCAGAAGGATTAGCTGGCTCTCCCTAGTTCCTCCTGGCAGACTCAGAAAAAAGCTTTCTCTGCCAGTGAGGTGAGATGGGGAAGTTCCCAAGCATGGTTCCCTGCCTCCCTCAACCTTATTTCTAGGATTCCACATGAAGGCTTCATTGTTAAAACCTGACAAAAGAGAAGGGTAGGTATTTGCTGCTTGTTATGTCAACAAAAGGGTGGGCCTTTCTCTAAAACATGTGTTTTAGGGAGAATTTCAGTTTTTAGACAGTAGATCTGTCTGACACACTTATTGTGCATATGTATAATTCTGAAATGCATCATCCGATTTGGAGCATCAAAACTGGAATGATAAAACTGACAAACACTGTTGGCAAAGGACCAAGTAACAGATTTGTAAAGCATAGACTTGATGAGCCATCCCCATTTCTTCTGTCAGTCTTCAGGTCTTCTCTCCTCTATATTCTATAGTCATGAATCACAAGCAAGAAAAAGTAACTTTAGTTCTTCCATTGGCCTTTAAGGTCTTACTGGTCTTTGGTAGTTAAGCTTAAGGTTTTTCCCTAATAAACATTACTCTTTCCCATAATCCTTTACTCAAACAAGTGTTATTTTGTAAACCCCAAAGGTGAGACACATTATATGTCTTTCTGTGTCTATATATATATATATATATATATATATATATATATATATAAAACACATAAATATTACTGTACAGCCTTTTTTTTTTTTTTTTTTGGTTTTTGAGACAGGGTTTCTCTGTGTAGCTCTGGCTGTCCTGGAACTCACTTTGTAGACCAGGCTGGCCTCGAACTCAGAAATCCGCCTGCCTCTACCTCCTGGTCATGGCAATGCACAGCTGCCTGTAATTCTGATTTCCAGGGGATCCAACACCCTCTTCTGATCTCTCTGAACTCATGAACATATGTGGTGCATACACATACACATACTCAGTCACACATGTAAAATAATTTTTTAAGCTTCTTGCATTATAACATTCTGTAAGACAGTGCTGGGATTAAAGGCGTGCGCCACCACACCCGGCTCTTCTGTACAGCCAATTTTAATAGACTCATCCTACATACTCTCCCTACCCACACTTTGAGACAGCTCACCGTGTATTATTCTAGGCTGGCCTCAAAAGTAGTTAGCCTCCTAAGTACTGCAATTACAAACATACTATTACACACAGTTATTAAAATACTATAAACTATCAGTTCTGCATACTGTAATTTACATTGCCCACTAGTTTCATATTAGCCTTGGTCGAGTGCATATTCTGTTTACAGCTTAGATGCAAATCAGTAAGAACCCTATGAAAACCACACTAACTGTTTTCAGCTCTGTTCATTAGGGGCTGGAGAGATGGCCAGTCATTAAGAGGACTTACTACTCTTGCAGAAGATTTAAGTTTTCAGAGTCCACATGGCAATGCACAGCTGCCTGTAATTCTGATTTCCAGGGGATCCAACACCCTCTTCTGATCTCTCTGAACTCATGAACATATGTGGTGCATACACATACACATACTCAGTCACACATGTAAAATAATTTTTTAAGCTTCTTGCATTATAACATTCTGTAAGACAGGCTTGTACTATTTACTGTTGGGCCAGACTTAGATCATTTCTCACTGGATGGTCCTACAACAGTGGTTCCATTTCTCACTGGATGGTCCTACAACAGTGGTTCCATTTGGTGGTACTTAAGCTCTAATACTAAATAGGTTTAGATGGTTAAACCCCAAGGCCTGGATTGATTAGTATGTGAAAGTTGGGCCAGTGGTGTCTGACTTCCCTGCTCTTTGGGACAGTCTTGCCAAGTAAAGGAAGAACTCTGGAGTCCTGGGATTTTGTGGTTTGTCCCAACTACATCTGTGAGATCCTCACTATAGCACCAGTTTGTTCCTTCATATTATCTGCTGTAAGTGGTGGGCCCTGTTGAGAACTTCAGATTGCTTTTCAAACCGGGTCTGATGTTAGTCTAGATCTAAAAGCAGTTGCCTTTCCTGCTGGATTTCCTTGTCTTGTCTTGATCTTCTCTGCAAAACAAAACTAAAAGAAAATATTGCTGAGGTAACGCTCTCAGGGTTACGAAGCTGAAAACAAGGGGATGCACTTGATCATACCTGAAATATTTATGGAACCAGAAAGCGTGGTTGATTGCTATTCCAACTAGCTAGAACCTTTAGTGAGTGAAGGCAAAGAATGTGTCTTTGTGTAGAAGAATCTGCTTTTTACTCACCCAGCTTATTATATGGTTGCTGAGATCTGAACTCTGGACATTATGATGTGTGTCATAAGCACTTTTAACCACCCAACTGCTTCTCAAGATCTTTTGTTTCTGTCTTTAATGCTGGTGGGTTTTGTTTGTTTGTTTTCTAGTCATCATGTTCCTCACAAGAAAAGCTTCATCAGTTACCTTTCCAGCCAACAGCTGATGAACTACACTTTCTGACGAAGCATTTTAGCACAGAGAACGTACCAGATGAGGAGGGACGTCAGTCCCCAGCCATGCGGCCCCGTTCCCGCAGCCTCAGGTAAGGAATACGCTTACTGACTTCCCTAGAACCTGTGTGCCCCAGCTTATTTGCATGGCACTGGGCTCAGTACCTACATCCTGCAGAGCCCAGATGCTAACTAAATACTTTAGGTTGTGCAGTCAACTCATTTCTGTCACAACTGTGTCCCTTGACTCTGGCAGTATAGTTAACGTCCTTGGGAAACTTCCTTAGAATCTTTATTGACACAAACAATCCACAAGCCATAATTTGCTGATTCCTGGTCAAAAACAACCAAAACTTGAGTGAGTTCATAATACTCAACCATTTTGGCTTCAAGTACAAAGTAGCTGACTCTTTTTCCCCTCCAGACTCCCTCAGTAAAGGAGAATCATGATATTATCAGTTCTGAAGATGAGCATGGCTTTAATGGCTAAGTCAGCTTTCCTTGGGTTCCTGGAAAGCAATGAATTAACTAAAGTAAAGGTTAGAATCCCTGAGGAGCTGCACCTCCCTGGAAGAACCACTTAGGTAATGTTGGCACTGGAAGTGACAAGGAGTCATTGGCCAGATCTCAAAGACATGATTCAAAGTCACAGATTGATGAAAATGTAGCTGGGGCTTCACAGTGACGAGTGAAGAGGGCAGTGAGTGTGGATCCCAGCAATGTCTTTTTTTCATAAAGGAGCACCTAAACCATGGTGCTCTCACCATTCTTGTGGACCATGGGTTCCTTTTAAGTCAATTGAGATTGAGAGGATTGAAGGAACATTAAGGGAAGTCCCTAAATAAATCAAGACCAAAGCACAGTTCTAAGTCTAACCGAGCTGATAGCTGAGATCTTGAGTTTGAGTACTAAACTGGGTATTCAGCTGTTTGACTGAAGATTTCAAATGTTTAAGAAGATATGAAGATATCAATGTTCTACATGAAAATATAGAGTTTACTATGAAAAGATAATAAAAAGACTGAAAAATTACTATTAATATCCAGTTAAAACCTAGACTTAGAACTCATTTTGACTTTTGTATCCTCTAGGTGACAGTCAAGGTAGCCCATTTACTGTGACTTGTTTTAGAAATGAAAATAGGTATATACAGTCTTTGTTTCCTCAATTTATTTGATTCCTAGGACATGTTGGGGTAGACTATCTTTCGCTAACCAAAGCTATAAGCACAGCAAGTCATTTTCTGGGAAGGTTATCCTAGAGAAGCCAGCAGTAGATTGACTGTGTATGGCAAGTAGATTCCCCTCTTTTCAGCCAGGGCAGAGAGCTGTGTGAGAGCTACACTTCTCGCAGCAAGGTAGCTTATTTTAACATTGCACCATTTTAAAACTTTAAACAAATATTCTAGGAGCTCTAAGAATATAGAAAGCCTGAAACTTGGCTTTCATGAATGTAGGAATATGTGAGATACTGAAGAGAATTGGACTCAGGAACTCCAAGAGTGGCCATATTTCTCCTTGAATTTTCCCTGGCACTAAAATAACGTTTCTCTTCTTCTTATTCAGTCCTGGACGGTCCCCAGTTTCCTTTGACAGTGAAATAATAATGATGAATCATGTGTACAAAGAAAGATTCCCCAAGGTAAGGATTTGTTTTAAAGGAGAAAATAATATCCCAGGATGATTACGGGTAGCCAGGCCAGTACAAAGACTCCAGAGTGAGGGGGTCAAGTGCAGAGGTAACCAGAAAGATCACCAGCTTTAAAAGCACCGAGGGGATCTAGACAGAGCAGGACAAAAGAAGCCAGGGTCTTTACTTGCAGAGCTTTTGTTTCTCCACTTGAGATCAAGAAGTGAGTGGATTAAAATATCATTTCATGTCTTAAAGAAGAGGAAAGGAACTAGAGGGCTGGATTCTTACTGCACACATTGCTTTCACAACTCAAGGTTGTCGCCAGCCTCCCCCTCTGCCCTCTGGTCACGTCTTCATTTGATGCAGATTTCTTTTTTTTTTTTTTTTTTTTTTGGTTTTTTTTTTTTTGAGACAGGGTTTCTTCTGTGTAGCTCTGGCTGTCCTGGAACTCACTTTGTAGACCAGGCTGGCCTCAAACTCAGAAATCCTCCTGCCTCTGACTCCCAAGTGCTGGGATTAAAGGCGTGCGCCACCACGCCCGCCCGGCTTGCAGATTTCAAAGTAGCTCCCAGAACATACATAGCCAGAGGGGTGCTCAGCTTGTAGAAGAAGCCACCAAGAGAACAGAACAAGTCCAGAGGCGGGAGCCCTAGAGTTGCTTGCTAACAAATGTATTTCCTTTTCAAACTGAGAGGGAAGATTGGTAGTATCCCAAGAGAGCGGGAAGTAGCATTCACATTTTTTTCTATGAGCCTGTTTGTCTTTGACATCGGCACATTTTGCCCGTCTCCCTGCCCTTGACCTCTCCTCCTCCTTTATTTTTTGAAATTTGCTGGTTCGTGTTTTTTGTTGTTGAGGGTTTTGTTTGTTATGTCTTGAGTCAGTCTCACTTTGTAGCTGGATCTGTCATTGCTAGCCTCAAACTCAATCCTGTCCCATTCTTATGAATGCTAGATTATACACCCACAATCCCAGGTGTGAATTTGCAGTTCTTATCAAGAGCAATCTGCTGTGCACTCATCATGGGTCTTCTGAGGGTAGGATGTTCCTACAGAAAGCAATCAGGGTTCTCTAGAGTAACAGAACTTACAGGATGAATTCTCTCTGTATATAAATGGTATTTTCTTTTCATCTTTTTTTTTTTTTGATTTATTTTATTTTATTATATGTAAGTACACTGTAGCTGTCCTCAGACACTCCAGAAGAGGGAGCCAGATCTCATTACAGATGGTTGTGAGCCACCATGTGGTTGCTGGGATTTGAACTTATCACCTTCAGAAGAGTAGTCGGGTGCTCTTACCCGCTGAGCCATCTCACCAGCCCCTCTTCTTCTTTTTTAAGATTTATTTTATGTATATGAGTACACTGTCACTCTCTTCAGACACACCAGAAGAGAGCATCGGATCCCATTGCAGATGATAGTGAGCCACCATGTGGTTGCTGGGAATTGAACTCAGGACCTCTGGGAGAGCAGTCAGTGCTCTTGACCACTGAGCCATCTTTCCACCTCCTAGAAGTGGTATTTATTAGAATGACTTACAGGGCTGTGGTACAGCTAATCCAATAATGGCTGCCTACAATCAGAAAGTCCAAAATTCAAGTAGTTGCTCAGTCTACAAAGCTGGATGTTTTAGCTAGTCTAGAGTATACACCAGAATTCCAAAGAAGTTGGCTCTAGTGCCAGTGAAGGAATAGATTTGCTATCAAAGACAAGAACAAGCAGGCAAAATGAGATCCAGTTTAGAAGTAGATCTTCCCACTTCAAATGATTTAATTCAGCAAAAATTCCTCACACGTGTGCTCAGCCATTTTAGGGTTCTAATTAATTGTAGATGTAGTCAAGACGGCAATGAGAATAACCATGACAAGCTCTGAGAAATGCCAGGAGACTGAGGTTGATCAGACCTCTTTCATCCTCTCTCTGTCCAGGCCTCCCTGAACAGTCACTCTGTTCCTACTTGTGGTATGTGCGTCTTGCTGCTCTTGGACTTCCTTCCTTAAACTGTACACTCTTCTTGCATACACTTGACAGCTGAGGGAAATGACAAAAATGCTCTGTGTTTTTCTTTCTTAACATATATCAGTGAAGCCTTGTAACAAGGACCTAGACTGTCTGCATTCATCTCTGCCTCATTTATCAGCTGTGCAGTTCTAGACAGATTATTTGATTTTCTGGAGCTTCATTTGCCTCATCAACAACTCATAATAATAGAATTCTACTAGAGTCTATCTCATACGAGGATCAGTGAACACTGGTTTTCTAACAGTTGCTGGACGTGAGAAGTATGAGTAACTATTAGCTATTAGTTTGTCTAATCTTTTCTCTGTTCCACATTGTAGCCTTGAAGTAGACACAAGAATAAGAGCAAAAAAAGAAAGTGTATGAAAACAGCTAGGAAGTTCCATAGTGTGCAGTGCTGAGAAATGTATCTTGCATGTCTCATTCTCTGTGTGCAGAGATGTGTATTAACACCTAGCACTGTGTGTTGGTATTTATAGGTATTTCTGTGTCCTTCATCTAAGATAGGCTTTAGAGAAGATGTGTTAAGATTTCTTTCCCAGGACTGGAGAGATGGCTCAGCGATTAACAGCACTGACTGCTCTTCCAGAGGTCCTGAGTTCAATTCCCAGCAACCACCTGGTGGCTCACAACCATCTATAATGAGATCTGACGCCCTCTGGTGCGTCTGAAGACAGCTACAGTATACTTAGATATAATAATAAATAAATTTTTAGACAAGCGGGAGCAAGCGGGACCGACCAGAGCAAACAGAGGTCCTGAATTCAAACTCCCAACAGTCACATATGGCTTACAACCATCAGTCCAGATACATTGTACTCATGTATACATTAAATAAATAAATCTTTAAAAATATATATATTTCCTTCCTTTCTTCTTTCCCTGCTGCTGTCCTTTTTAAAAAAATCCCGGGCTGGGCGTGGTGGCGCACACCTTTAATCCCAGCACTCGGGAGGCAGAGGCAGGCAGATTTCTGAGTTCAAGGCCAGCCTGGTCTACAAAGTGAGTTCCAGGACAGCCAGGGCTCTACGGAGAAACCCTGTCTCGGGAAAAAAAAAAATCCCTCTGTACACAGATAAACTTTTGTGTCAACATATTAGGATACAGAAGTCACCACCTAATGACAAAGAGAAGTCAAAGTCTGAAAGAGGCAGTTGTTAACTTGTTCACAAGTGTACGTTTGTCAGTGTTCACATGGCTGTATAATTAGAGGCCCAAGAGAGTCCCAAGCCAGATCTTCATTCTGCTCTTCTGGGGATCTAGGCCAGGGTTATGTTGCAATCCAAAGTCCTCCATCCCAACTTACCTTCCAAGACCAGGCAGGGTCATACCTTTGATACATGTTCTCTAAGCACCTCTTGTATTCAGTGTGAACTTATGTTAAATCTGAGAACCCTGTAATAATGAAACCTTCTGACTTGCCAGATGTCTTACACACAGAAAGGTTCAGAAACCAATATCATCTATGCACTGACTTGTCCAGTCAGGAGACCAAGTTACCCCAGAGGAAAGAGAACCTTTGTTTCCTAGGAAGCAAGAGGAATTCATGATGCTTTGTTTCCTAGGAAGCCTGAGGACTCATGATGCTTAGGTGAGATGAAGAGCAACAGGAACTTGTAAAGAAGGCCACCCCAAAAAAATGGTGTAACAAAGGCATGAAATATGGCTAGGCAGAGACCAGCAAACCTTGTATGCCTGCAGAACCTAAAATCGTACAGTATAGGATATGGCAAGAAACAGGCAAAAAGGTGATGGGGGCCTCAAGTCTGGTCCTGGGACAGTCTGCCTTCCGTCATTAGACTCCCCGGTGTCGCATAGGCACAGAGTGTCACTGCAGCTAAGCTGGGACTGAAAGGGCATTATTTCCTTTCCTTTCCTTCCAGGCCACTGCACAGATGGAAGAGCGACTAGCTGACTTCATTTCCTGTAACACTCCAGATAGTGTGTTGCCCCTGGCAGATGGAGCACTGAGTTTCATTCATCATCAGGTGATTGAGATGGCCCGAGACTGCCTGGATAAATCTCGGAGTGGCCTCATCACGTCACACTATTTCTATGAACTTCAAGAGAATTTGGAAAAGCTTCTGCAAGATGTAAGTGTCTTGATGAGGAATGTAATGAAACTTCCACAAGGTCATCTCAGGAATTAGCAGTGAATTCACTCTTCCTAGCTGCTGGCCATGGTCTCCTTGCCAGTGTATAGGAGTTTCCATATTCATTACTGATAATCTGATATCCTTCCCATGGCCTTTCCATCACTAAGAGAAACCTGCTTGGTTTAAGAGGAACTCAGTTTTGTGAATGGTTCTCTAAAGCCAAAGCTGTATTACTGTCTGAGACGCCAACATGGGTAGTGTATAACTCAGCATTGGTATTATGTGTAGGTATTTGACTTTTTACCAAAAGCAAAAAGTTGCATAGAGATTCACCAGACATGATGGCCCACACCTTGAACCCTAGTTCTTGGGAGGTGAGGCAGATCCCACTGAACCTGACTGGTCTATATAGTGAATGCCAAGCCAGTCTGGGCTATATGTAGTGAGATCCTATTTATTTCAAAACAAATATCATCATCATAATAATAATACAAAATACAGTAGTGGGTATATGGACTATCTTTTACTGAAAATCACTTGTTTAAGCACAGCTTCCTAACTATCCTCAACCCAGGTGAAGCAGGCCTAAGGCTTATCCGATGAGCATGTCCATTAACTGATACTTTATCAACACAGTGATATACTCTAACTTGAAAATGTGATTCTCTTAAGTATAAAAAGTCTCTGGGAAGAACTGAAATGGTGACTCAGCTATTAAAAGCACTGGTTGGTTTTTCAGAGGACCCGGGTTCAACTCCTCGCACCCATCTAGTGGCTCACAACAGTCTATAAATAAATTTTACATCTCTGAGTAGGCTGGAGAGATGATTTCCTGATTAAGAGCATGGACTTACTGCTTTTGCAGAGGGCTTGTGTGGTTCCTAGCAACCACAACTGCCTATAACTCCAGCTTATCTGACACCCTCTTCTGGCCTCTGCAAACACCTACATTCATGTCCACGTACAAACCTATACACATAAATAAAGAGAAAGAAAAAAAATTTTTTTAATATATCTTTTTTTTTTTTTTTTTTTTTTTTTGGTTTTTCAAGACAGGGTTTCTCTGTGTAGCCCTGGCTGTCCTGGAACTCACTTTGTAGACCAGGCTGGCCTTGGACTCAGAAATCCGCCTGCCTCTGCCTCCTAAGCGCTGGGATTAAAGGCATGTGCCACCACGCCCGGCTGAGAAAGAAAATTTTAAGTCTCTAAGAAACAAAAGACAGAATAATCCAGAGATAGCAGAAACCAAAACTTTCACTAAATTCTTAAGTACTGCCTTCCTCAGCCTCTCATTCACTTTGCAGTCTGTCAGCCTCTCAGGACAGGTGATAGCATTAACAAATTGACATAAGAGCACCTGTTTCTCCAAGGTGCTTCATGCCACTAAAGTAGTGAAGCACCCCTGTCTCCTCTGGACTCCTCTCAACAGAAGGTCCAGAGCTAATGTTCAAACAAGGGCTTTCATGTGGGTCTAGAAAGAACAGGAATTTCAGGAAGCAGTTGATCTTAAGACAGATGATTCAAACTAGTCATGATTATTGCTTTCAAATTCTAGAAGACTAGCAGATCCGTCTCTATACTCATGAAGATATATAACTGGGTAGGCGGTAGTTACAGTGAGAAAGTATTCTTTAAATATGTTTTAAAAAGTAATTCTATCTATGAAAATTCTTCCTCTGATTCCAAAATGGATACTTAGTTATAAATGTTATATAAGAGCAAGTTGAGAATGTCAAATTCTCATGAGAAGCAGCTATTTATTTCTGTTCAAAAATGAAGTTCTGGAGTTGGTAAGATGAGCCCATCAGGTAAAGGTACTTGCCACCAAGCCTGATGACCTGAGTGTGATCCTCCAAACCTACTCAATAGAGAGAGAAAACCTTCACATGCACACCATGGCATGAGCATGTATACAAAATGGATAAATAAAAATGTACTCACCTGGTTTGTATAAAGCTCTAGTGGCTGTTGGTATTAGGGGGTGGAGATTTCTAACCAAGAAACAAAACATGACTGGATACGGTGGCACACACCTAATAATCCCAAACCTGGGAGACTGAGGCCTCCCTCAGCTACACAGTAAGACAGACAGAAGAAGACACAATGTCCAGGGACTAAGGAGGTGGGTCAGTCAGGAGTGTCTGCCACGTTAGCGTGAGGACCTGAGTTTGAATTCCCATTTCTTGTGTAATAAGCCAGATGTGGCACCATGTTTCTGTAACCCGTAGGGAAGGGAGGGGACTCTGGAAGTCACTAGCTCGCCTCTGTAGCCAATCAGTGAATGACAGGTGCCATGAGAGACCTGTCCTAAAAAATACGTTTGGAGATGGCCCTGGTGGAATGGGCACTTCCAAGTTCCTTCCTGTAGTCAGCTCTGTACAGTCTGGTCCTTTTTAACCCAATCACATTAGGATAATTGTTCAAGCAACCTTTCTCTTCTGTGTAGGCTCATGAACGCTCAGAAAGCTCAGATGTAGCCTTTGTGATACAGCTGGTAAAAAAGTTGATGATCATCATTGCCCGCCCAGCTCGCCTCCTGGAATGCCTGGTGAGTCAGCAGAAAAGGTTGGATGTGCAGGTGGGGACGAGGGGATGTAGAGGAAGTAGCTCACCAAAATTGGCAGAACAATTAACATTTCTATTGATAAATTGTTTATTTAAATATGATCTGCAGTCCCTTGCGGGACTGGTTATAATTAATATTAGTCTGGCCTGGCCCCATGCTAAATCAGCCTCTGCCATAGTCATGGGAACCTTGAGGTTAAAGAGCATAAGAGGAGCCTGGGTCAATTGAGTTTGCATGAGTCCTTCATCTAGTCTTTCAGTTATACATCACTAAACATCTGCTTCATGTTAGACCCTCAGGGTCCTAATCTTAAAAGCTTCCTGCACCATAAGCAAATGCAGGCCATGCACATGTGTGGCTGGGATCATATTATGAGAAGAGTCACACAGCTGATCAGTACAGGGTGCAGTGGGAACCTGGTGAAGAAATCTTTTCCATTTTTGCAGTGAACATGAGTGAAAGGTCCTTGGAAAACATGGAGTTTATTCACTGACTTGGAGATTAAGTGCAAATTGGCCAGTGGAGGGCCGTGAACACAGTAGTGTATTGGAAAGAGTTGTGAGTCAAGCTGCATGGGGAACACTAGGCCATTTGGAGCTGCCAAAAAAGGCTAGTACATTAACACAGTCAGATCCATCTCAGGTAACCCCAGCTGGCCTCAGATTGTGTATGTAGCTGAGGCTGGTTTTGAACTCCAGATCCTCCTATCTCTACCTTCCAAGTACTAGGATTATAAGCATGTATCCACACCTAGCTTCTTAAATAATTGACATACCTCTGAAGTATACAAACCATTGAGATATTAAAATATAACTGTAGCCGGACTGTGGTGGCACATGCCTTTAATCCCAGCGCTTAGGAGGCAGAGGCAGGCAGATTTCTGTGTTCAAGGCCAGCCTGATCTACAGAGTGAGTTCCAGGACAGCCAGGGCTACACAGAGAAATCCTGTCTCAAAAAATAAAATACAAATATATATACACACTGTATAATCATTACCATGGTTAAAATAATGTTTCTCCTCAAAAAGGTCTCTGTGCCTGTTTGTAATAGTCCTCTCCTTCTTCTTCCCAGACACCTCTTCTCTGCTTTTGCTATTGCTACTTTACCCTACATACTAATGCAGAATGTTATGCCTTCTTTCACTCCATGCAATTTGGGATACATTAATATATTTATTTCTTAGTAAACATGCCATCAAAAAAACTTATGCTTGCCTAGAATGTATGAGACCCTAAAGTAATTCAATTTCTACCACTGCAGAAAGGAAGGAGGGAAGAGAGAAAGAGGAGAAGGACAGAAGCAGAAAGGAGGGGAAGGATGAAGCAGGGAGAAGAAGGAGAAGGAAGGGAGGGAGGGAGGGAGGGAGGGAGAGAGGGAGGGAGGGAGGGGAAGAGAGAGAGCAAGCAAGGATGCAAGCAAGCACGCAACATTGATTCAGCATGGGTGCTGAATAGAACAAGTGCCAGTTGAACCAGGAGAGTCAACACAGACGGGCACCTTAAAGCATTTGTAGGAAGGGCAGGCAGAGTAGTAGGAACAGAGATAAGAGATGAGGTGGATGTTCTAATAGCTGAAGACTGAGAGGAAGAGGAAGAGGAAGTGTAATGGACTCTAGGTCTTGTGAACTGCAATTGAGTATGTGCCAGCAGTGCTCCAGACTGATCACCTGAGCATACCACCTACAGTACAATTGACAGTACCACCTGGCTATAAAAAACCTGACTTGGAAACAGGTGAATAGGCTAAACTAACTGTCTTGAAGCCAAAAACTCTTCTCCTTATTACTCAGAAGTCTATAATATGCTTAGGAAGTCATCCGACAGTGAACTATAAACCACCTTTGTTCCGTGATCCTATTTCTGGATGTTTAGGGACCAGGGTATGCCATCACAAAGAAGTTTGAATTCTTCCCCTCTGGTGTGTACTTGAATGCCAAGAAGGGCCACAGCACCTGCTTGTATCTCTCCCCCTGACCACCTCTTTTTTCTGGCACAGGAGTTTGACCCTGAAGAATTTTACCACCTGTTAGAAGCAGCTGAGGGTCATGCCAAAGAGGGACATGGAATTAAATGTGACATTCCCCGCTACATTGTTAGCCAGCTGGGCCTCACACGGGATCCCCTGGAGGGTAAGCATGCTGTTTGGAGGCTATAGAGAAGAGATTTAGCCTAGACATGGACATAACATAGCCTCAGAGGTCTCAGACCACAGAGACACCCTGTGCTCTCTAGTATTACAGCCTTTCCCTTTGAATCAATGTTTATATTTACCTGCTCTGTCCTAGCCAGCTAGGTTGGATTTAGAGTCTCTCCTATTGGCCACCTTACAAGCCTTCCTGTTTGGGGTTTGTTCATTTCTGTTGTAAAGTTTAGCTTCATTCTTCTGGAGTTCATGATGAGCCCCTGCATGAACAGTGGGCTCACTTGTCTTGCTCTATAGTTGATCCACTCCTGTCTGTCTGCCTCCCTGATCCAGTAAGTAAAATAGTCTTTGTCTGAAGGATGAGTACTAGAAGCTTCCCATAGCCCTATTATCCAGGAAATACCACAAGTTTGAGAGAGGCTCTTTTAGACTATGCCAGGCCTTATAAATGGTATTGAACTTCTAGATAATAAAGTCACAGCACTTGGCTTATTTCCCTGTCTGAGACCTGTGCCTTACTAAGGATAGAGCCACAGGGCTAGGTCTGCATTTCAGGTTGGTACAGGAAGTATTAATACCTACCCCACATGTATCTGTTGTATGATATGAGGATATTGTCAAAATGCCTGCCACTGCTAAGCAATTTTCTCTGATATCCTTACATGTTTCTAGAAATGGCCCAGTTGAGCAGCTATGACAGTCCAGATACTCCAGAGACAGATGATTCAGTTGAGGTAAAGATCCTGAAAGTTCCTGCCTCAATCTTGGAGCCTGAGCTCTGTGAAGCCCTATAAGTTTGCTTTAAAAGAACATTTGGGGGCTAGAGAGAGAGCTTGGTAGTTAAGAGTACTGCTGCTCTTCTGGAGGACCTGGATTCACTTTATAGCACCCACATTAGTGACTCGAAACTACCTGTAGCTCCAGTTCCAGCACCCTCCTCTCAACTCCATGGGCACCAGTCACATATATACATACATGTGGGCAAATACATAAAATAAGATTAAATGTCTTTGGGGGTTCATCTAAAGGGATGGGGAAGTTGGTGCTGCCAACAGTAAGAAGTGGGGTTCCTGGGAAAGAATGGGCAGGCCTGGTACTATGACTGCACAACTTCCCCAAGAATATGTTCTCTGAAAAACATACCTGCTTCCTTCCTTTGCCTTGTCTTCCAGGGTCGTGGGGCATCTCAGCCATCTCAAAAGACCCCCTCTGAAGAGGACTTTGAAACCATTAAGCTCATCAGCAATGGCGCCTATGGGTAAAGGCATGGAGTCAGGTTGGGGACAGGAATAGAGCAGAGTCAGCCCTTGGTCTCTTCCTTCTGAAACTGTATGATTCCCAATCCCCTGGGCAAAAGATGCCGTAAGGTAGACCTGCTCCCTCCTTGAATTTCTCCTGGAATGTCAAGAGGACAGTTTCCTCTGGCATGTAAACATTGATTCTTTGCTCCGGCAGGATTACCACCTGTCTTGGTAGCACTCTCTGAGTTCTGGAAATACTGAGATGGGTCCTCAGAACCTGGTCTGCCAGAAAAGTATAAGAGTTCATTGGCACAGTAGCAGGCACACCCCAAGATCTTTGTTGTTCTATATACATATATGGGATGAGGAGGCAGCTTGGGGTTATGGAATGTACAATTGAGGTGCTGAGAGAATATGGGGGCTGTGCTGGGCTGCCTGTCTTTTCCAGTGCTGTCTTTCTGGTGCGGCACAAGTCCACTCGGCAGCGCTTTGCTATGAAGAAGATTAATAAGCAAAACCTAATCCTACGGAACCAGATCCAGCAAGCATT
This sequence comes from Mus minutoides, assembly GCA_902729485.2. Taxonomy (NCBI): domain Eukaryota; kingdom Metazoa; phylum Chordata; class Mammalia; order Rodentia; family Muridae; genus Mus; species Mus minutoides. The sequence goes on along the minus strand of LR753503.1, from coordinate 98,320 downwards.
TGTAGAACGAGACATACTGACTTTCGCTGAAAACCCCTTTGTGGTCAGCATGTTCTGCTCCTTTGAGACCAAGCGTCACTTATGCATGGTGATGGAATACGTTGAAGGTACTGGGGGAAAGGTGACTGTGTAGAAGTCAATGTGCAGTCTGAGACTTAAGCCTGAATAGGGAACAGCTTCTTTGTAGTGAAGTTTCAGGCTCCAGTCTCTAAGACCTCTGTGTCATTGATTTTTGCTTAGAAACTCTGAGACCATTGGCCTCGGTGAGCTCACAGCTCCAAGGTGAGAATGGTGCTTTTCCATGAAGGCACTCAGAGACTGATGTGGCAACCCGACATCTATAGTCTTCCCTAAAGGCTGGGGCACCCTCAGGCAGGAACAGAGCTTTTAGTTAGTAGCCACAAAAGCCCATTGTGGGGCTCTGAGAAGATTGCATCTGGCTAATGACATGTGAAGGGGACACTCCTAAACCAGTCTAATAGTCTCAGAATAGACTAGAAGAACAGCATTAGGCAGAGCTCTGCAGAGGGCATCAGCTGTGCAGCGGCCCTCCCTCTGACCCCTCACTCTGTGTACAGCTCCAAACATAGTTTCCCTAAGGCTTAATGTTGAACCTAAACAAAGCCATGCCTTTACTTTATTGGGTTTTTACTGGAGAAAGAGGAAGTGGAACAAACAAGTATTTTAGCAGATGCAGTCTTTGAATACAGTATTCCCATCCTAAAAACTTAGTCTTAACCCAGCAAGTCATGATGAATGTATAAAGGCCTGGATTCCTTCCTTCCGTCTCCTAAATGATTGTCTTGAAAGCCACTTGCAAATTGATTTTCTGCTTCCTATTACCCGTCTCCTACCCACGCTAGTAGCATAAGGGCTGGAGTCCCAGGCTCCAGCATCAGGCTGTTCTGTGAGGCTATTTCCTTACATTCTACAAAACCTAAGAACTGGCTGGAGCAGGGCCCTGGATCATGATAGCTTTTTTTTCATGGTAACCTGGGCTCTTTATAGGGGGAGACTGTGCCACTCTGCTCAAGAACATCGGGGCCCTGCCTGTGGACATGGCACGTCTGTACTTTGCGGAAACTGTGCTGGCTTTGGAATACTTACACAACTACGGCATCGTGCACCGTGACCTCAAGCCTGACAAGTATGCCCACTGTCCATTCCTGTTGTTCAGGGCTTCCTCCTGATAAGTGAGACGAATGCATGTTTGGATCTTAGAATGACTACTAGGAAACAGAAGAAACCAAGCAGAACAAAAGACTCAGCACATCTAATAGTGACTATAGAAAAATCAACTTTAAAATGCAGACCTCTGACAGATGGCCACTCATGCTTGTTTAACTCTGAGTCTTTAAAGTTTTGAGCCTCAAATTCCCCTCTTCTGAAATGAAATCGGTGCATTTGCTCAGCTGAGTGTTCTAGAAATACACCCCCTTTCTTCAAAATCAAGGTCTTATGCATTCTAGGGAAATTTTCTACCACTGAACTACATCCTCAGTTCCAGAATAGTTTGGAGACAATCACAGGGCTCAGTAGATCACAGCACTTGTTTCTTGCTCAGATGATGAGCCAGGTAGGAAACCTGACTTTGAGATAGTTTGAATTAATGGCCTGGGCAGCTAGGCAAAGCCCATTAAGGGAATCTGGACCAGAGATAGTAATTTAGGAATCACTAGGATAGAGGGGAGGCAGGGTAAAGCCCTTAGCATCAAATAGAGTGGCCCAAGCAGAGTATGTAAAGAAGTCTCCGATTTCTGGTTTCTCCCTCTGAAAACATCCAAGGACATGGAAAAAGATTTTACCAATGTTCCTTCTCTCGGAGATGGATAATTTAAGTCCCTCAGCTTAAGGAGGGATTGTTAGTGACTTTAGCAGCTGCTCTAGGATTGATCTCAACCCTGGAGCAGGTCTCGTCCTCTTCAGGTATAGAATGCAGGTGGAACAACAAAGAAAGCGAGCTGCAAGGGGGCTGAAGTGGTGCTCACCAAGCCAGGGCTACTACTTCTTAGCTACCTATGGGTTCCCCACTTGCGTCCCTTGGTACCACGCAGAAGGTGGTACTAAATCAGTACTAAGGGACAACTGAGAAATTACTCCATGATTTTATTTCTGTGGTCCCACAGCCTTCTGATTACATCCATGGGGCACATCAAACTAACCGACTTTGGACTTTCTAAAATCGGCCTCATGAGTTTGACAACCAACTTGTATGAGGGTCATATTGAAAAGGATGCCCGGGAGTTCCTAGACAAGCAGGTAAGAAGGCCTGGGGGAAAACCTTGGGGGTTGAAAGCCAGGCCTCAGAATAAGGCCTTGGAGTTACTTGCTTAATCTGTGCCTGAGTATTTAAATAGTAACCCCATGTTTTTGCCTTTAGTTCCAGGGAAGCACTAAAATAGGTAGCACATTTAGAAAACAGGATGAGCCCTGAGAAAAAGGAGATAAAATTTTCACTGGGGTTTGGATGAAATGGGCATTTAACTGCTGATAGCTTCATGTGAGATGGGCCTGAGGCACAGTTCTCCTGGGGCCTGCTCTTGTTGGAACACAGCTCCACATTTACATTGGACAGCTTGCCACTTTTTGGCGAGCAGCCCTTGGATGTTCTCTTACTTGATATTTCAGCTTGTGATGTCCATAGGTGACTGGTAAGTTCGGGGGGGGGGGGGGGGGAGGAGCCAACTCTAAGACCAGCTCCAGAAGAGAGTGAGAGTGCTGGGTTTGGGCTAGAATTAGATGTTTTAGTTACTTAGGAAATACAGAAACCCACCTACCAAGAGCTGTAACTCTGATTCCCTGGGATTGATGTTGTTATTTATTAGTAAGGTAAGCTGCTTCTTCATTCAGAGACCTCTCTACTCCAGCAGTAGGAACATCCCTACTGCCATGCCAGCAAGCTGCCTCAGGAGTCTGAGGCCGCCTGGCTTCTCTGTACTCAGGTATGCGGGACTCCGGAATACATAGCACCTGAGGTGATCCTGCGTCAGGGATATGGGAAGCCAGTGGACTGGTGGGCCATGGGCATAATCCTGTATGAGTTCCTGGTGGGTTGCGTCCCTTTCTTTGGAGACACTCCGGAGGAGCTCTTTGGGCAAGTGATCAGTGGTAGGTACTGTCACTCTGGGTCAGTGTGGAGTCGGGCTGTCTGCACACAGCTGGGAGGCTCTTGGGCTCTTTTTTTCTAAATGAGTGTATGTTCCTGGTAGGCTTGTTTCTTTCTATTTGTGTGTGTTTGTGCAGACATACAGGAGCACACATCTATTGTGACCTCCTGGGGCTTTCTGTGTGTTCATGTCGCTCTTGTGTCGATGTGTTAGGTATATGAATGAGTTCTGTGTTTAGAGTAAACTGGCAGGTGAGCTGGAACTTCAGAAGCAGAAATCCCTGTTTGAAGTGCCCATGCTAGATCAAGGAGCAGGCCCTGGAGGGACTATGAGACTCCCCTAGGAGTGAGGGAACCTATAGGACTTTAGGAACTGGGATCCCAAAGGCTCTGAGGAGCTCTCAGCTAGACATGCCCCTTCCTTATTCTGTTGTTTGCATCTCCCCATTCTACCCATCCGTTTTCCCTTCTTTCTCACCCATGCATGATACTTCAGATGAGATCGTGTGGCCTGAGGGTGATGACGCGCTTCCCCCAGATGCCCAAGACCTCACTTCCAAACTGCTTCATCAGAATCCACTAGAAAGACTGGGCACAAGTAAGTTGGTCCTTTCTCCTATCTCTCACCTCAGGGGACAGAGAGGCTACATCTACATACCCAAAAGTTCAATGGAAAGTCCCTCTTGATCCTGAAACTCCCCTATTCAGGCAAAGAAGGAAGAGGAGTTGAACTGAAACTTCCCAAGTCTGCCTTCTCATAATGTCGAGTCTCACATGACTGATGGATGTCCCACATGCCATGTAGCTAATCTCGTGTCCCTGTCCACTCTGTCTGCAGGTAGTGCCTATGAAGTGAAGCAACACCCATTCTTCATGGGTCTGGACTGGACAGGACTTCTACGGCAGAAGGCTGAATTTATACCTCAGCTGGAGTCAGAGGATGACACCAGCTACTTTGATAGTAAGGCCATAGTGGGGTGAGGTGGGGCATGGACTGTAAGTGCCCAGAACTTCTGTGCATCCCTGCTCAGGGTCCAGGATGGCACCATCGATGATGCTGAAGCTAATTGAACTGTATTTGGTCCAGCCCGTTCAGAACGATACCACCATGTGGACTCTGAGGATGAGGAGGAAGTGAGTGAGGACGGCTGCCTTGAGATTCGCCAGTTTTCTTCTTGCTCTCCAAGGTTCAGCAAGGTGTGACTAAAGAAGCCCTGGCTGATGGGAATTGAGAGGAAAGAACCTGCCAAGGACAGACCAAGGGCAGGCTCAGGAAATTTTGATAGGGACTCTTTCAGAAAAGGAGATCAAAGGGCTAGGGCTACACACAGCAGGAGCTTCTAAATCACCCAGTCCCTGCCAGGGATGGGTCAGCAGAGCAGCTTCTGGAGATAATCAGCTTGACTGGAGTGGGGAAAAAAGAGGGGTTCTCTCAAACCCTTGACTCAGACCCCAAGAAGACCATTTGTTCTTGGCCATCTTATGTGTCTCCTGTGTCCACAGGTTTACAGTAGCATGGAACGGCTTTCCCTGCTTGAGGAACGCCGGACACCACCCCCAACCAAGCGCAGCCTCAGTGAGGAAAAGGAAGATCACTCAGACGGCTTGGCAGGACTGAAGGGCCGAGATCGCAGCTGGGTGATTGGGTCCCCTGAGATGTAAGCAACCGGGGCTCACCAGGGTTGGAAGGCCAGTCATCCCTCAGTTGTCAGTGCTGGAGAGGAAGGGTGTTGCTAGTTAAATAATATTCTCCAGGAGAGTCTGGTAAAATGTCTGCAAAGGTCTGTGACTAATTATGCATCTAAGGTAGCCTCAGCAGAGGCAGGAAAGGGAGACCACCTAGGCCACTTCACCCCACCTGGGCCCTCTGTTTTACAGATTACGGAAGCGGTTATCTGTGTCTGAGTCATCCCACACAGAGAGTGATTCAAGTCCTCCAATGACAGTGCGACACCGGTGTTCAGGCCTCCCAGATGGGCTTCATTGCCCTGAGGAGACCAGTAGCACCCCTCGGAAGCAACAACAGGAAGGTATATGGGTCCTCACACCCCCATCATCTAGGCCTGTTCCTGAACGACCACTGGAGAGGCAACTGAAGCTGGATGAGGAATCTCCTGGCCAGAGCAGTCGGTGTTGCCCAGGTATGGCCCCTAGGATGGTAGAAGGCATAGGCTGGAATATACTACAGGGAGAGGCCTAGCTGAATCACAGATCTCGTTGTTTACTTGGGCCCCCAGCCCTGGAGACACAAGGCCGTGGGACCCCACAGCTCTCTGAGGAAGCCACAGCCAAAGCCATCAGTGACCTAGCTGTGCGTAGGGCCCGTCACCGGCTGCTCTCTGGGGACTCTATAGAGAAGCGCACCACTCGCCCTGTCAACAAAGTAATCAAGTCAGCCTCAGCTACGGCCCTTTCCCTCCTCATTCCTTCAGGTAAGGCCAACAGGTAACTAAGGTAAAATGCATAGGAAGGACATGGGAGGCTGGGGATGCCCAGGCACGTGTGTAAAGCCGGTAAGTATTTGAGAGACGGCCTCCGTTCCATGAAAATAGAGGTCTCTGAAGACCCGGGTTGATGTTTATGATGTACACATATGGGCGTCAGAGAGCAGGGTTGTAGTGGACTAGGAGTGGGTTGGGATAACAGCTTAGGCCAGCCAGGATCGTGGCCATGTTAAGACCTCTGATCACTAAGTCTTGGTTTCTGCTTCTCCAGAACACCATGCGTGCTCACCATTGGCTAGCCCTATGTCCCCACATTCCCAGTCATCCAATCCATCATCCAGGGACTCTTCTCCAAGTAGGGACTTCTTGCCAGCCCTTGGCAGCTTGAGGCCTCCCATCATCATCCACCGTGCTGGCAAGAAGTATGGCTTCACCCTGCGGGCCATTCGAGTCTACATGGGTGACTCCGATGTCTACACCGTACACCACATGGTGTGGGTATGTCTGGCCAGGCAGGGTTGTTGTCCTCCAGCTGTGTGTCCTCTCACCTTCCCCTTACCAGAGCCCACATAACTCACGGAAACCAGAGGGAGCGGGGGTGGTCAAGGGTCACAACAGCAGCAGAACCAGGCTCCCGATTAAAGACTCTTCTCTTCCTGAGGCAGCATGTAGAGGATGGTGGTCCAGCCAGCGAAGCAGGGCTCCGTCAGGGTGACCTCATCACCCATGTCAATGGTGAGCCTGTGCATGGGCTAGTCCATACAGAAGTGGTGGAGCTGATTCTGAAGGTAAGTGCTGACAATGTTTCTGTGTGATGTATGACTGGCCCTGGACTAGTGAGCCTGGACTCACCATAAGGGAGTGAGAGGATCAGGTACACGTACATGTAGCAATAGATGTAGGGACATGCAGAATTTGAATGCGCAATACAGGAGGTTTTTCTCCATATGGTAATTAACCTTTGCTGGCCAAACCCCAGACCGTTCTAAACTGCAAGTAAAACTGATGTCAGGACCAGAGAGTACTGCTGTCTTCCTGTTCCTAAACTCCTCTGGAGTGCCACTTGGAACATTTCCTACCCTGTGAGGGAAAACAGCATCTGTTTAGTTTACATGTTGGTGTGGAACAGCAAAAGCTTAAGTTAAGATGCAGAGAAGAGGAAGAGTAAGGCGTCTCGCCCCATCCAAAGGTTCCTGATTTTTCTGCTTGGCTTCCTAGAGTGGAAACAAGGTATCAATTTCAACAACTCCCTTGGAGAACACTTCAATCAAAGTGGGGCCAGCTAGGAAAGGCAGCTATAAAGCCAAGATGGCCCGAAGGAGCAAACGGAGCAAAGGCAAGGATGGGCAAGAAAGGTGAGACAGATTGGTCCAGAAGTCTACCCTGAGGTGCCCACATTTGATCAAGCCTACAGTACGCTGTCCCTTATCTCTACAGCCGAAAAAGAAGCTCCCTATTCCGGAAAATCACAAAGCAGGCCTCCTTGCTCCACACCAGCCGCAGCCTTTCTTCCCTCAACCGCTCCTTGTCATCAGGGGAGAGTGGTCCAGGCTCTCCCACACACAGCCACAGCCTCTCTCCCCGATCTCCTCCTCAGGGCTACCGGGTAGCCCCAGATGCTGTGCACTCAGGTACAGGGATACCCCTGCAAATCAGAAACCATCCCTTGGGAAATTGGAATGAACTTGAGCCATCTGCTTCCCATAGGCCAACTCTAAGCTCTTTGAGCATAACCTTGAAGATCCATAAGTGTTGGGAAGATTGATGGGTGGGGGCAGTCGGGGTAGATTAAGTGACTGTAGTCACCAGTTGGTATGAAGTGAAGGACAGTCCTGGGGCATGTAGAGCACAGTTCTGCCTTACTGCTCAGTCACTTCTAACAGCGAACACTGATGTGTTGTTTTCTGTTTGTCTGTCTACCCATGCAAATATCCAAAGTAGGAGGGAATTCCTCGCAGAGCAGCTCTCCCAGCTCCAGTGTGCCCAGTTCTCCTGCTGGCTCTGGACATACACGGCCCAGCTCCCTTCACGGTCTGGCACCCAAGCTCCAACGCCAGTACCGCTCACCACGGCGCAAGTCAGCAGGCAGCATCCCACTGTCACCGTTGGCCCACACCCCTTCTCCACCAGCAGCAGCAGCTTCACCTCAGCGTTCCCCATCACCCTTGTCTGGCCATGGGTCTCAGTCCTTTCCTACCAAACTTCACTTGTCTCCTCCACTAGGTAGGCAGCTCTCACGGCCCAAGAGTGCAGAACCACCCCGCTCTCCCCTACTTAAGAGGGTGCAGTCGGCCGAGAAGCTGGCGGCTGCACTGGCAGCTGCTGAGAAGAAGTTAGCACCTTCCCGCAAACATAGTCTTGACCTGCCCCATGGTGAGCTAAAGAAGGAACTGACACCCAGGGAAGCCAGCCCTCTGGAGGTAGTTGGAACCAGAAGTGTGCTATCCGGGAAAGGGCCACTTCCAGGAAAGGGGGTACTGCAGCCTGCTCCTTCACGGGCCCTTGGGACCCTACGGCAGGATCGAGCGGAACGCCGGGAGTCACTGCAAAAACAAGAAGCAATCCGGGAAGTAGACTCCTCAGAAGATGACACTGATGAGGAGCCTGAGAGCAGCCAGGCCGCACAGGAGCCAAGATTGGCCCCCCACCCAGAAGCAAGCCAGAATCTACCCCCTAAAGGTTCAGGAGAGGGTAGAGAAGAGGACACTTTCTTGCACGGGGATCTAAAGAAGCAGGGCCCTGTACTCTCAGGTCTAGTGACAGGGGTCATACTAGGTCCCCCCCGAGTAGAAGTTCCTGGGCTCTCCCAGAGGAAGCTCAGCAGGCCACAAGCCTTTGAGGAAGCTACCAACCCCTTACAAGTCCCTAGCCTGAGCAGGTCTGGACCCACAAGCCCCACCCCCTCTGAAGGCTGCTGGAAGGCCCAGCACCTCCACACACAGGCACTAACTGCACTTTGTCCCAGCTTTTCAGAACTTACCCCTACCGGTTGTTCTGCTGCCACCTCCACCTCTGGAAAGCCAGGGACATGGTCCTGGAAATTCCTTATTGAGGGTCCAGACAGAGCATCCACAAACAAGAAGATAACAAGGAAAGGTGAACCAGCTAACTCCCAAGATTTGGAAACCACAGTTCCAAATCTTCCGAAGAACCTGTCTCCTGAGGAGGAGAAGCCACAGTCACCAAGTGTCCCTGGGCTGACCCATCCACTTCTTGAGGTCCCCAGCCAGAACTGGCCATGGGAATCTGAATGTGAACAAATGGAGAAAGAAGAACCATCCCTGAGCATCACCGAAGTGCCTGATTCCTCAGGCGACAAGAGACAGGACATTCCATGCAGAGCCCACCCCCTGAGCCCAGAAACCCGGCCCAGCCTGCTCTGGAAAAGCCAAGAACTTGGGGGCCAGCAAGAGCATCAGGACTTAGCACTGACATCAGATGAGCTCTTAAAGCAAACATAGCAGCTGTTTGCTTCCCTGCACTCACCTGTGTAATACACCCTCCTGGAAACCATCTTGGCCTGTGTTTGCTTCTTTCCATTGGTCATTATCCACAAGACTCTAGGTCTGGGCCTTTTGCTGCTGGGATTGTAATGACTTAAGTTTCCACTCTTGGGAGAAGAACCTAATCCAGCTGCATTTCTCAGATAATGAAATAACTGAACTCAGGCATAAATGGGTGCTGGATAGTCAGTTTTCTGGGTGTAAGAGTAGGGGGTAGATGAGGAAAGAATGGCCATCATGTGGGATACACAATACACCTTCTATGTGCAAAGACCCAAACAGAACCCAAACTAGATCTGGCAGTTTAAGGACAGACTATGGCTTATCATCCTTCTATGTAGCCATAAATATACAAAAAGCAAGCAGGGGCCAGCCTGGAGCACTCAATGAGGACTTGTGGCCATTAATATTCCTGTTTGCTAGATTAAGGAAATGAGCTTTCCTGCCCAAGGCAATGCAGTTTGGGCAGAGTTATCTAACCCTGTGTCTTAGCCAGTAAGAAAAAAATACAAGTAGGTGATTTTAACTCCAGATGTATTTAAGATATATATATATATATGGCACCTAGAAGGTAATAAAATATATGAAAATGAGAGCTACATTTTATCAACAATGACAACCCTAGGTAAAACATTAAAGGTTGGCATAGCACAGTGGTAGAATTGTCTTGCATGAAAAAGGGTCCACACAGTAATACACTCCAGAACACAAACCCTAGAGAGGAAAGAACTTCAAAAAGCCAGATGAGACGAGAATGGAATCGCCTGCCTAGTTATTTAGTGACAGATGGCTCCTGGGCTGGGTCGAGATTTCTGCTGGTAAATATTACAGTGATCAGCTTTTAATGATTACAACTATACTCCTAGGTAGTGTTTGAGAGGGAAAGAAGGGAAACAAACATACAGGGGACCCAGGGGTAGTAAGAGGAGGTAGGTAACATGGCAGGAACCAGGCTTGGTAGTGTGTTAAGGCTGGAAGATTCTCTGTGGTAAAGTAAGGCCAGACTTCCAAAATTCCTCAACTGATAGTTATGCTGTCTGCCCCATAATCAAATGCCTACCTCTGAGAAAAATACTGGGAGACCTGGAAATCAAAGTCACTACTGGGCTACTGCAGCTTTGTCATTCTGTGTGGGGAAGGCGGTGACTTTCAAAAATTAGATTGACAATAACAAGTTCCTATACAACATGAACTGAAACTTTGCTGCATAAAAGCTGTTGCTAACAGCTAGGGTTATGTATGGGTTACCTCCGTTTTGGAATATCAGGTGCTAAGATCAGAGTTAGCATCTCAGGACATGGAACCAGGTTTGACATGTCAGTCTAGAAGACTTGCTCGTTTCAGGGGCTATCTGCTTCATCTGGGATGCCTTCCTTATTCTTCTGATAGTTCTGTAACTTCTTGTTATATATTTGCTGCAGAGCCTGGGCTGTTGTACTGGGTCCTGAAAATGGGTCATAGATACCTGGAATATCACAGAATGTCTAAGGGGGTAAGAATTGTCTCATGTCAGGATCTGGTCAGAAGCACCATAGAGTAGGTGAAGGGGATGGATGGGAGGAAGAAAGCACTTGCAGTTTACTGGAAACAGTTCTGGGAGGTGGGAAGTGGGAGGAAGTACAACTACTAAACATCTTGTGATATACATACAAAAAATACATGGGCATCAACCCAAGGTCAGTAGTCCTCAACACTGCTGGGTATAAGCAGTTTCTCAAAGGTGGCTTTGGGCAGGTGGTACCAGGTTTGCTTTAGATTGTCTATATTCTGGCTGTAGTACAGGCAGGCTATAGTGGTTCCCATAAGCCAGTAAGTAGTGCACAAACCAGTCAACAAGGAACTATCAGAAGATAGGTGGTAATTAAACCTGCATAAGATAAGGATCATCGAGGGAACGTACAGAATGAAATGAGAAAGGAAACCCAAAGGGCCACACAACATTGAGTAGACACAACCAGTACCCCACCCCAAAAAAGAGGAGGGAATGAGATCCTCAACCAGAAAGAAGCTAGACCTGCCAAGTGTGGTAGCACACACTTAACCCTGGCACTTAAGTAGAGGAAGGAGTTTGCTGCCGATTTGTTCACATAGTGAGCTCCAGGGTGGCCAGGGCTACATTAACCCTGCCTTACCAAGAAAACAAAACATTTGACCAGGGCAACTTATTTAATTGGGTTTATGGTTTCAGAGTTAAAATTACCATGATAATGAAGCAAAGGCATGAAAGCAGTAAGAGCTCACATGTTGGTTAAGCAGGAGTCAGGGAGGAGTACTGGATATGGCAGGGCCTTGGAGCCTCAAAGCCCACCTCTGTTGACACACCTCCAACAAGGACACACACCACTGTACTTACCAAACAGTTCCAACAACGGGGGCCAAATATTGGGGCATGAGCCTATGAGGACCATTCTCATTTAGAACATCACACCCTGCATTCTGAATATGAGATATCTTACAGTGAAGACCTGGGCAAAAGAAATGTATTGTTCTAGACATAGCAGATGAATTTGGTGATGGAGACAGAATTTCGGTAGAGGCCCAAGGTGAGGAGACTAGAAAAGCCAGAGAGATGAAGCATGTCTGAAGAAAACTAGATGAGTGGGTGGAGTGGAATGGGTTTAATGAAGAAACAATGATGGCTTAGCATTTGAGAAGGCACTGTTCAAGTGATAACTGTAAGGAAGTTTCACGTGAGGAAATAGACACTGAGGTGAAAGGAATGATAAGGGGTGGGCATGGATAGAGTTTAAGAGTAGAATGAAAAAAAAGAGCGCTGGGCATGGTGGCGCACGCCTTTAATCCCAGCACTTAAAGGCGTGCGCCACCATGCCCAGCACTTGGGAGGCAGAGGCAGAGGCAGGTGGATTTCTGAGTTCGAGGCCAGCCTGGTCTACAGAGTGAGTTCCAGGGCAGCCAGGGCTACACAGAGAGACCCTGTCTCAAAAAACCAAAAAAAAAAAAAAAAAGAGTAGAATGAGGGCACACATTTATAAAGTATGTGTGTGGGTGTTTTGCTTGCATGTGTATCTGCACAACATGCATACAGTGCCACAGAGGCCAGAGAGGGCTTAGATCCTCTGGAATTGGAATTATGTTGTGACCTGTCATGTGGGTACTAGGAACTGAACTTGGATCCTCTAGAAAAGCAGCTATCTCTATAGCACTATACACCCAGGCATTTTAAATGTGGATGATCCAACTGGGTGGAAAAAAGATTCCAGGGAGGAAATAGAATCCAATATACTTGGGATTGTGTGTGTGGGTTGGAAGAGGGCTACGTATTGTGATTTAACAGAGGGGGCTATATAGCTATAGGCAGGCTTGAGGGTCTCGGATAGGATGATCAAGGAACCAGTTGATTGTCAACCTTTTCTCTAAGTCCAAAATTCATATGAGATACAGAGATGTCCAAGAAGATGGTAAATTCGGTTGTCTTGGGATTAAAGGCACAACACAAGGTAAATAAACAAGTATTCCCTGACCATGCCATGTGGGTGTTGTACCTTGAAGAGGGACAAGAGCATAAACTATAAAACTAAGTCAATTTCTCCTAGTTGCAGAGTAGAAAGAGAAAACACTTCTGAGTATGAGAACCAATAAAATGCATTTACCTGAATGGGTGTTAAAGGGAGGAAATGGCTTTCATTTAATTTTGGATTTGTGTCCTTTGGGAGGTAGAAAGGTTTTTTGAGTTTTAATTTCCTCTCATAGGAGGGAGAACCTCTCTTGGCCCCAGTGTGGCCTTCAAGCATGCAGAACCTCTTACCTTCCTCCCTAACCTGCTTTAAGCCCACTGCCCTCCATGCCAAGAAAACAAAAACAAAACAAAACAAAAAATGCTTCACTGCAATGTCTTTATTGCATCTGGGGCAAGTCTGCCGACCACTCCAAGTCTTGGAGAAGGTTTAAAAAAAAAAAGAAAAAGCCCAACAATGTTCTCACCTTACCTTCCCCCCACCCCTTCCCCACAACTGCACAGCAATGTCTGAACACATTTGGTGACAAGAACAATTTGCAAAAGTGGTCTAGAAATTACATTATGAATTGTTCCAACACAAGACACAGTTGGCTTCCTTCTGAGTCAGTTATTTTTACATAAACTACATGAAATTTTTTATTACATCAAAGACAACAGAATAGATTCACAAGAAACAACAAGAGTACCAAAGTTACATGCGAGGATTTGTAAGGAAACAAGGGTGGTTGTCACAAATGGCTAGAGCTAAGTCAAGAATGAGCAGTTGGCAGCAAAGGACCAAGAATGGACCTCTTGTGTATGATGTTATGGAAACTTCACGAAGATCTAACTGGCAGTAGAGATCGTCCTAGAAATCAGAAATTGCTCAAGTACATTTTTCTTAAAGTTCAGGAGAAGGAGTGGAGCTGGTACCTTGCAGAGAAGGGACACAAGGAAGATGCTACATGGGCTTGAGTCTGAAGTAAATGTGGAGAACTTGTGTCTTAGGGTGGAGGTGTCTGGATGTCTTCATCTATTGCTGGAGCAGTGACAAGAACATAAACAACCTACCTATGCTGAACTATGCCGGGTGGAAACAGCTTTGCTTTTTTTAATGTATCTAGCCAACCCAAACCTGCTTTCCTGTTGGGGGCTGGCTGATCTGCCCCTATGGTCTTAATCTGTCTCTACCCTCTGCTTTAGTCAATGATGCCAAAAGAGATAGTCCTAGGGCCTAGATCATGAGACAGAACTTTGAGCTAGCCTTGGGAAGAAGACCAATACCTGCTTCCAAGCCATGACGACTCCCTCAGACAGCAGGGCCACTGTTAGGAGACTGCTCCTTACACCATTTCCACAGCTCAGGATCAGATAAATCATGTAGTAACTTGGCAGAAAAAAAAGATAGCTTCTGATTTATTAAATGATCCCTGGTCTCAGATCCCACAAAGTGATTACTCAAAGGGAAAGAATATAGGACTGAAAAAATGCCTTTCTCCATTGTCCAGCCCAGGTGTAGATGCTAAGATGCTGAACTTATATCTTATACCTGCATATCTTCCATGACTACCTACAAGGTAAAGACATTATTCAACACTAAAGCTGTATATTTTATCATTTTGACTTTCTTGGAAGATATTTTTTTTAAAAGGCATTCAGGACATAGTAAAATTTTAGTGCTGGATCATAGGGATTCCTCATACCTAATCTTGAGCATATAACTGCTTCAGCAAGTTCAACATCAGTACAAAGTCACATAGGTATGCCAATCAACAAATAGCCTGGCATTACTTGGTAAACTGAGCAAGATTTCAAGCTGGCAATTTTGAAAAAGGCCTTACACAGTGGCTGAGGGTGGTCAATTTCCTCTCGTTTCACACTGGAGCATTAACAAGAAAAAGCCATCAATGACATGCCCTATCCTCAACTGTGACAACAATTATCCAAAACTTTTGACCTATCTCTATACTGTGGTTCATTCTAGACACTATCACCAAAGGAAGTGCTCAGGGAAAGTCATATTCATATTCATTTTGGCCCCCAAACTTCATCTTCCCTGATTGTAAACCTGATGACCCAGGCACAGGCTGCTTGTCTAGACTGCCTGACTGCACATTACTGGGCTCAAGCAGCTGAGTCATGCTGAGCCTGTTATGGCTCCAGGACTGACTTTGAAGCAGCTGAACTCTTAAATGAGTGTGAAGCCATAAATAGATGCCTGCCCTCTCCTCTATCTAACTTCACTTAGCTGGAAGGCTTAAACCACAGCCATGGAAGCATGAGAGCAGGCTGTGCACATTGCCTTAACAGCAGGCTCACAAAAAGGGCAGCACAAAAGCTTGTGGATTATTTTCCCAGATAGTCTGAACTCCATGTTATCACTTCTTCTGGCAAAAGCTTCAACCACAGTATAGAATAACATGTAATGTGATGGACCCTTCACCATGGATACCAGGGCTCATGTGCCTGTGATTTACTGAGGTCTCTGACCACAAACTCGAGTCCTCCTTTAGCTACCTATGGCTCCCTAAACCCTATCCAAAAAAGGAAGGGGAGATGAAGGCAAATTAATCCTTGTATAGTTTTGGCTTTTAAGCTTGAGAAAGCACACAACAAGGTCGTTCTCCATCATTATTTGGTATATCAAGCCATCTAAAAGCACTGGATTGCACCTTTTCTTTACTCATAAAACAACTTACAAAGGTTTCAAACATTTCTTTAAAGAAACACCACACAAGCACCAACTTCATTATGACTCAAAGTTTAACTATTTCCACAAAATAATTCTATTCCTCATCTGAGAAACAAGGCCAGGGCAAAAGGAAACACACTGACCAATTTTAGTGTTTGTTGAAACTCACATTTCTAGTCTTCTTTCAAGTTTTGGTACAGAAGTGTACATTCAGCTACTACTGTCCTTCCCTTACACCTTGGTCTGGCAATGCTGCTTTGTTGGTTTATGAACACAGTGCTTTAGAGGGAGGAGTTGGTGAAAATGCTGAAGCCTAGATTATGCTGGTAAAATTGAAGTAACATCAACTGAAGGGGTCTTTTGCCTCCTTGGTTTAGATTCTGAAAATGTAACCCCATGCCTCCCTATTCTCCTTTGGTTGTTTTCCTCTCCAAACCAAATCCCATTTTACCACAGAGCCAAAATCAGCTCCTTACTTGGGGGAAAGGGAAAGAGACTATCAAATCAAAACAACTCCAAGCAGAACTGTGACCTGCTGCATTCTTAGGGTTGAGGACAAAGGGTTGTGGACTCTTCAGAAACTACCAAATAAAGCCCCCACCCCAACCCACAACAAGTCTTAGATTTTAAAGGTGCCTGACAACAAACCCAAACCCCATGAAACCAGTATCTGCTTCCAGCTTTCTCCATCAGTGCAGCAGCACAGCCGAGGCCAGAGACCCTGGGCCCCTCATTTCTCTCTAAATCCAAGCTACTGCTTGGCCTCTCCATTTCACATTCACAGAATCACTTGTGCAAAACAAGCAGTCTACGTTGAAAGAATGCCCTCATCGTAGTCTAATAAAAACCATAGGAAAAAAACTGCTAGAGAGCATGTCTCTTCCACTCTGCTTATCTGCAGAGCGCAGGCATCTGTGCATGGACAGGGTAGGCGAGCCTGACGTTGAGGGAGTCGTTGTGCTGAACCAGGGATGTCTGCTGGTAATGGAGCACCAGCTCCTTCAGTGAGCTGTACAGGTTGTAGGGTTCTGCAAAGCCATATCCTCGAGCCGTGCTGTAGATGACACAGTGTTTCACTTCCCCGTCTGCACTGAGAGACAACACAGGAAAATACTTAAGGCATGTCCAGGAAACAGAGGAAGTCCAGAGCAACTGTTATACATAAGATCCCATGCAGAAGCACCCTGTCAATCAAACACAACCACCACCCATGTCAGCCTACGCTCTCAGCCCTCAAATCCTGTCACTCCACACACACCTCCATTCTGTTAACTCCTCCTTTGTTGACTGTTGTAGCTTAGAATCATGAAAGCTGATGTCAGGTGGCAGTGCTTCAACTTTCCTTCTTGAGACTGTTTGGGTTCTTTTGGGTCCTATGCATTTTGTAGGAATTTTAGAAACTGTTTTTATTTCTGCAAATATTCAGCAAGGGCTGTGGGTTGTTGTTTTTTGATTTTTTGGGTTTTTTTTTGCTTTTTTTTAAAGATTGATTGATTGATTGATTGATTGATTATATGTAAGTACACTGTAGCTGTCTTCAGACACTCCAGAAGAGGGCATCAGATCTCATTACAGATGGTTGTCAGCCACCATGTGGTTGCTGGGATTTGAACTCAGGACCTCTGGAAGAGCAGTCAGTGCTCTTAACCACTGAGCCATCTCACCAGCCCAGGGCTGTGGGTTTTGTTAGGATCATAATAACTATGTAGATCAACTTTATGAAGATGTTTTGGTGGAAAGAAAATCAAGTTTATTACATTTCAAGGAACTGAATAGGTATGACAGTGACAGGAAAATGGCCTTGGGATCAGCAGTTCTCAACCTGTGGGTCAAAACCCCTTTGGGGGTCAAGTTACCTTTTCACAGGGGTCACTTAAGACCATTTGAAAATACAGAGATTTACATTACAAATCATAACAGTGGCAAAGTTACTGTTATGAAGTAGCCATGAAGATAATTTTCTGTTTGGCGGTCACCACAAGGTGAACTGTATTAAAGGCTGAAGCACTAGGAGAGAGCACAAACCACTGGGCTAGATATGAACACGTGGTCATCTTCACTGAGCAAACTCTCAACTTCTTTCAATAACGTTTCTCAGGTAATCATTGTATAACTTGTATTTGTTTAGTTCCTAGGCAGTTCATAATTTTAAGTGGCATGTCACCTCACTTTAGGTTATATTACTAGTATGCAGAAATACACTATTTTATAAACTGGGCATGGCAGCACCCAACTCTAGAGAAGTAGAGGCCTGAGTATCAGAAACGTGACAGATGTGAGGCCTGCCTCAGGTACATGAGATCCTACCCAAAAGTAAATACATGATAAGTAAGTAAGTATATCTGTGTATATGTGTATATCTATATGGATATATATACACATATACATGTATTCATATTTACACATGTAAGCATATGTATAGTACACACAGAGACAGAGAGAGTGATGTAACCTGCAACCTCTATAAACCCATTTAACTCTTCCATTCTAATCATGATATCTTTTTGTTGTTGTTGTTGTTGTTTTTTGTTTTTTGTTTTTTGGAGACAGGGTTTCTCTGTATAGCCCTGGCTGTCCTGGAACTCGCTTTGTAGACCAAGCTGGCCTCGAACTCAGAAATCCCCCCCCCCCCCCAGTGCTGGGATTAAAGGCGTGTGCCACCACGCGCGGCAATATCTTTTTATTTTTAAGACACAGTCTCACAGTAGGCAGACCTGATACTCCCTACATAGAGCAGACTGGCCTGGAACTCAGTACGGGGAGGGATGAAAGGCACGCACCACCACTCCTGGCTCAATCACAGCGGCTTAGAGGAAGGCAGTCACATGTCTGTCATTAAGTAATGATACCTTTTATCCAGTAATAGAATTTCTTCCCTATTCTAGTTTATCCCATGCTTTAAGAAACGAAAGAGTTGGATTTGCAAATATGTTTTGTGAATATATTGAGTATATCATGTAATTTTTTGGTTCCTTTCCTAGTATAATTTCTATTAAAGCACCCTTGCTCTTTTGAAATGAGTCCTATTTAACCATGATGCATAATGCTTTTTCTAAGGTTGCCTTCTTAGTGTTTTGTTAAATTTTTGTTTTCCTTTTACTGAAAATAGAATTTTTTTCTCACATAATATATGCTGATTAGTTTCCCTTCCCTCTGGCTCCTCCTAGTTCCTTCCCATCTCTGCTCCATATTGGTCCACTCCCTTTCTGTCTCTCATTAGAAAATAAACAGGCTTCTAAGGGATAATAATAAAGTAAGATAAGAGAAACTAACACATTGGAATTGAAAAAAAAAAAAAAAAACAAACAAACAGAAGGAAAAGAGCCCAAGAGAAGGCACAGGAAACAGGCCCTGTACATGCTGCCCCAGTCTCTTCATAAGAACTTTGATCATGCTGATTTAGTGGGACTTTGTTTCCTTAAGAGTCCTCTCTCCCTCTGGCTCTTACACTTGGTGGAGGCCTCAGTGTTCCAAGGTCTCTCAGTCTCTGGATCTGAATAGTGTCTGGATGTGGGTCTTTGTATGCATTCCTATCTACTATAGAACAAGGGGGTAGAGACAGTTGTGGTTGTTTTGGTTGGTTGGTTGGTTGGCTGGTTGGTTTTGATTTTGTTTAGTTTGGTTTTTCAAGCCAGGGTTTTTCTGTGTTTCTGGATATCCTGGAACTCACTCTATAGAACAGACTCACCTCAAACTCAGAGATCTGCTTGCCTCTGCTTACAAATGCTCAGATTAAAGCCATGCAGATTATTAAAAAATAAAGCCAGAAAGATTCTCTTTCTTTCTTTCTTTTTTCTTTTTCACCTTATATGCTTAGTCTAGAAAGATTCATTATGATGGGTAAGCAAGGCACTTACGTGTAAAGCAGAGCAGAGTGTCCTTTTATTGCCCTCCCCACTACTTCCTAAGAACAATACTAGTTAGTTTTTACCCTGCATCCATGGACTACAGGCTCTGGTTCTTTTTTTTTTTTTTTGGTTTTTTTGAGACAGGGTTTCTCTGTGCAGCCCTGGCTGTCCTGGGACTCACTTTGTAGACCAGGCTGGCCTCGAACTCAGAAATCCGCCTGCCTCTGCCTCCCAAGTGCTGGGATTAAAGGCGTGCGCCACCACGTCCGGCTCCAGGCTCTGGTTCTTGATCACCCAAGCGCATTGGGTACACACATTCCATCTCATGGAGTGGGCTTAAGTCAAATCAGATATTGGTTTGCTACTTTGATAAGCTTTGTACCACCACTGCAGTTACATGTCTTACAGGTAGGCTGCCACTGTCAATCCCAAGGGTCCATGGCAGGGTTGGTGTTTACATTTCATTTAATAGCATAGAGAGGAACTTTCAGTACCAAAGGTATTCAAGCAATAGGGATAAAGGCTCTATATGGCACCAATTCAACTTCTTCCATATTCAGAGAGTTGTGTAGGAGTTGTCTTCAACAATAGGGCCTTGCTATCAGTTTGTGGAGAACAACCTATAGCCTTGGCAATAGTCTGAGTCATTTGGAGATCCCCATGGCATCCCTTTGGCCAACAACTCAATTAGGTGTGACCCAATCTTATGACTGGAAGCTTCATTTGATAACAAGAAATGGCCAGTTTGTCTCCCCAATTATTTGGCAATTTCAACTATATCACCTTCTCATATATGCATGTTGTTTTAGGGAGATTCTACTGTATTGGGTTTTAGCTGTCTCTCTCCATATTTCCTCCCTTAGCCCCTCTCCCTCCCCACTTGGTCCTCCTGTTCTAGCCCTACCATCCATTACTATTCGATTTCCATTTCCTAATGAGATCTATCTGTTCCCCCAGTTCCTTATTCTATATACCTAACCTCTGTGGTCCTACAGATTATAGCTTGGTTATCATTGACCTAACAAATAATATCCACATACAAGTGAAAACAAACCATATTGTTCTTTCCAAGCCTAGGTTAGCTCATTCTGGATTTTTTTTTTAATTCCATTTACCTGCAACTTTCATTGTTTCATTTTCTTAACTGCTAAGCAATATTCCATTATGTAAATGTACCACACTTCCTTTATCTACTTTCCTATTGATGAACATCTAAGTTGTTTCCAATTTCTTACTATTATAAATAGAACAGCAAAGAACATGGTTGGGCAAGTGTCTCTGTGGTAGGATAAATCTATAGATCTAAAGATCCATCTATGGACCTTTGGATCTATGCCCAAGAGTGTTATATAGCTGGATCTTGAGGTAGATCAATTCCTACCATCCTGAGGAACAGCCATACTGATTCAATAGTGGTTGTACAAATTTGCACTAACACCAGCAATGGATGGTGTTCCCCTTACTCCACCTCCTCACCAACATGAGCTGTCACTTGTGTCATTGATATTAGCCATTCATACAGTTGTAAGATGAAATCATAAAATAGTTTGGAATTATATTTCCCTGATGTCTAGACTAAGGTTGTAGACCATCTGTTTCTCAGACACTTGGAGTTTCCTCTTTTAAGAGTTCTCTATTGCCAGGCGGTGGTGGCACATGCCTTTCATCCCAACACTTGGGAGGCAGAGGCAGGTGGATTTCTGAGTTTGAGGCCAGCCTGGTGTACAGAGTGAGTTTCAGGACAGCCAGGGCTACAAAGAGAAACCCTGTCTCAAAAAAAAAAAAAAAAGAGTTCTCTACTTAAATCTGTATTCCATTTTTAAATTGGGTTATTTGTTTTCTGGATATCTAATTTTTTTGTGTTCTTTATATATTTTGGATATTAGCCCTCTATTAGATGTGTAGTTGTTAAAAATCTTTTTCCCATTCTATGGGCTGCTGGTTGTCCAAATGTTGGTGTCCTTTGCCATGTAGAACCTTCGCAGTTTCATAAGGTTCCATTCATTAATTGTTAATCTCAGTGCCTGCGCTAAGAGCGTTCTGGTCAGAAAGCCTTTTCCTATATGATGAGCACCAGGATATTTCCCACTTTCACTTCATCAGGTTCAGTGTGTTATTGGCTTTATGCTCAGGCCTTTGACCCATATGGAGTTGAGTTTTGTGCAGGGCACTGAGTAGGGGTGTATTTGCATTCTTCTACAAGCAGCCATGCAGTTTGACCAACATAATTGTTAAAGACAATTTTCTTTGTATTGTCTTTCTAGCTTTTTTATTTCAAACAAATCAGGTGTTTAAAAATGGGTCTTCAATTCAACTCCATTGATTAACATGTCTGTTTTTATGCCAATACCATGTAGGTTTTTTTGTTTGTTTGTTTGCTTGTTTGTTTTTCAAGACAGGGTTTCTCTGTATATCCCTGGCTGTCCTGGAACTCACTCTGTAGACCAGGCTGGCCTTGAACTCAGAAATCCGCCTGCCTCTCCTCCCGAGTGCCACGATTAAAAGCGTGTGCCACCACGCCCAGCTACCATGTAGTTTTTATTACGACAGCTATGTAGTACAGCTTGAAATCAGGAATGGTGATACTTTCAGGAGTATATTTATTGTTCTGGAACATTTTATCTATCCTAGGTTTTTCATGTTTCCATATGAAACTGAAAACTGTCCTTTCAAGATCTGTAAAGAATTGTGTTGGAATTTTGATGAGAATTGTGTTAAGTTACTGATTCATAAGCATAGGAGATCTTATATTTCCTTCAATTTCTTTTTTCTTTTTTCTGGGTGAGCTTTTTTCTTCTTCTTATTTTGTGCTAGGCATACTTTTTTTCTTTTATTGGATATTTTCTTTATCAATTCTTTCTTAAATGCCTTGAATGAAGTTTTTATTATACAAGTCTTTCACCTGCTTAGTTAGGGTTACACCTGCTTAGTTAGGTTAGTATTTTCTGTTGTTTGAGGCTGTTGTTAAAGCTGTCTCCCTTATTTCTTAGTCCACTTGTCATTTGTGGAGAGCTACTGATTTGTGAGTTAATTTTGTGTCCAGCCACTTTGCTGAACGTCTTTATAGAAGGCATGTGGCCTCCTCCTTTCCTTGTTCTGACTTGAAGCCTGGTGAGCACTGCCCCATTGTCAGTTCTGCTCTCACAACTTAAGCAGAGTCAGACAAACATGGGCCTCTGTAAGTTGTCCCACTCTAGAAGGCAGCGGTATGGGCATGGTCTGGGTATATATTTAAATTATATGTAAATGTATGAAGACATGCAAATACACACTCATAGCCTTGTGGTGGGTGTGGCCTAAAGGTGTATGGGTGTGGCCTGGGCATATATGTAAATGTATATGAAAATGTACAGCGGCAGCATCATACACGATATATTGTGATACATTGCAATAACACTGCACTTTCATTTCCGCCTTCATTTCCTTCCATAGACAGCACTCAGGCCCTATATGTTCTAAGACATGGTGTACATGTGAAGATCAGTAAATGATTTGAAGGGCTGGCTTTCTCCTACTACCATGGGAGCCTTTGGGTCATCAAGCTTGGTGGCCAGCACTCTACCTACTGAGCTACCTGGGGGCCCCAGTATGACTTTTGAGACATATCTGGCATTGTACTTCAATCCTAGTCTATCCTCATGACTTCCATCTGTACCATCTATCCCTCTTGCTTCTCCCCAATAGTGACAGGGATTCTCTGTATAGCCTTGGCTGTCCATCTTCGGCTTTTATGTTGTTTATATTTATACTCATATTCTGTGTGTGAGAGAAAGCATCCATAGTTGTCTGAACCTTGCCTTGTTTGACAGCACTCACTTAGTTATCTTTCTTTGCTTCCTACCTTGTCTTACAGTAGCATGATTATCATAATAACTTTAGTAGGCACATTTACCTCCCAGCAAGTATTATTATCACCTCTGCTCTACAGGTGAGAATAGACAAGGAACAGGTAAGTTGTGTATCTGTGTTCCACAGCAAGCAAGCGGCAAGGCCATACTCAAATGCAGTCCATCCTAAAACCATTAGATGAACACTTGATGGCAGACCATACTTTATCACCATACTCTAATCCCATCTCAACTTTATGATAATGACTTTCATTAATTAATGCAGATTTGGAAAGGTCATATCCCCAGAGAAGACTTACACCACAGAACAAGCGTAACATCCTTTCTTGCTACTCTCACGAATTAAGAATGCACCATCTGGTTTCCCATAAAGCAAGTCCTCTGCTTGTACTCGGTTGATATCCTCCACAAACCAGGTTTTCTCATCATAATGCGGCAGGTTCTCATCTTCCTCATTGATAAAATAGCTTCTAAAAATTAAATATTTGAAATATTATTCTAGCAATCAGTTTTCTTACATATAATAGCTAATAAAATGTTGTTCTCAATCTTTATAAAATTAAGTGAGTGTTCAGTTTTAAACGACTTTCCTATTTACTATGGTACAAAACCTATAGAATTCATTCAGTACACTAACACATTTGAGTGGCACTGTATGCATCCAGGTTCCATGTGGGCCATTTCTTTTTTTTTTTTTTTTTTTTTTTTTTTTTTTTTTTTTTTTTTTTTTTTTTTTTTTTTTTTTTTTTTTTTTTTTTTTTGGTTTTTCGAGACAGGGTTTCTCTGTATAGCCCTGGCTGTCCTGGAACTCACACTGTAGACCAGGCTGGCCTTGAACTCAGAAATTCGCCTGCCTCTGCCTCCCAAGTGCTGGGATTAAAGGCGTGCGCCACCATGCCCGGCTCATGTGGGCCATTTCTATGCTCAAGTGTGTACTCTGTATTCTTCAGGTAACTAGTCCAAAAGAGGCGCTACAGCCTCAATTCTGCTAGTGAGCCTGAGAGCCCACTTCTCATATGCATGATGGAGCAGCCTCCTGCTGAGGGACTTACTCATCTGAGTCTTCATTCTTGATCCCCAGCCAGGCATTCAGGCGCCTCTGCCTCACTCCTCTGTGATTGAGCCATCTGCCAAGAGGGAAGACACTGTCAGAATCCAACTGCTTGAACAAAGTAAGTATGTTGAATCCAGCTAAGCTTTAGAAGACCAGGAACCGTTTATTTTTCCTAGTCTCTAGAAGAGTGGCGAGAGTTTTCCCTAAATTAGTCTCTCCATTGCTTTACCCTCAACTAATACCACAACCAATTTCCCTGCAAAAGGGAAGAAAGAGAACACTTGAAATTAGGCAGGTATCTTCTTTTCTTTTCTTTCCTTTCCTCTTCTTTTCTTTTCTGGAAGCACACACATACTTGCGATCAAACACTGTAGAGACCCATAGTCTGAAATAGGAATATGAGAGTGGAGTATTCATGGGGGCTGAAGAGACAGCTTAGTGGTTAAGAGCACTGACTGCTCTTCCAGAGGTCCTGAGTTCAATTCCCAGCAACTACTTGATGGCTCACAACTGTCTGTAATGCGATCTGATGCCCTCTTCTGGTGTGTCTGAAGACAGCAACGGTGTAATCATATACATAAAATAAATAAATCTTAAAAAAAAAAGTCAATGACTATGAACCAGGAAAGCAGTTAATGACAGCCATCAGGAGGAGGTGGGGACAAAAGACCGTGTGCTCCCTGGTCTCCTAGACAATGGATTTTTTTTTTAGATTTATTTTATTATTTATTATATGTAAGTACACTGTAGCTGTCTTCAGACACTCCAGAAGAGGGCGCCAGATCTTGTTACGGATGGTTGTGAGCCACCATGTGGATGCTGGGATTTGAACTTATCACCTTCGGAAGAGCAGTCGGGTGCTCTTACCCACTGAGCCATCTCACCAGCCCCGACAATGGATTTTTTTGGTGTTTGTTTTTTGTTTCATTGAGACAGGGTCTCACTAAGTAGATCTGTCTGTCTGGCAGGTGGTGCACATCTTTAAACCCAAAGGCAGAGGCAGGCAGATCTCTGTAAATTCAATGCCAGCCTGGTCTACAGAGTGAGTTCCAGGACAGCCAGGGCTCTGTTACACAGAGAAACCATATATCAAAAAAAAAAAAAAAAAAAAAAAAAAAAAAAAAAAAAAAAAAAAAAAAAAAAAAAAAAAAAAAGCAAGAAAGCAAAAAGTACACTAAGTACAATGCCACAGTTGCTCAGTCATGCTATGTGATTCAGCAAGTGTGTGTGTATGTGTGTGTGTGTGTGTGTGTGTGTGTGTGTGTGTGTATGTATACCCAGCACAGAAGCACATGTTCACATTTGGGTATCCACATGATGGGTTTTCACTACTCGAAGGATCTCAAGTACCTACTAAACACACACTTTTTTATTTAAACACAAATTTTCATTTTTTTAAAAGAATTATTTATTATTATAGATAAGTACACTGTAGCTGTCTTCAGACACATGAGAAGAGGGCATCAGATCTCATTATGGGTCGTTGTGAGCCACCATGTAGTTGCTGGGATTTGAACTCAGGACCTCTGGAAGAGCAGACAATGCTCTTACCCGCTGAGCCATCTCGCCAGCCCTAACTTCATTTTTTATAGATACGTTTTTTACATTTGGAAGAAGAGGCAAGACCCTGAATAGAGGACAGTGTAGTGAGTAGGTCAGATGTTGCTAAATACTGGTTCTCAAGGTCTGGTTACCCCAATGAACAGGTCCTTCATGTACACCAAGTGATGCTATATAAACCTTGCTCCCCAATCTAACTGGTCACTAAATGGCTAGAGCCTGTGACTGGGCAGTAGAAGGAGAAAGTGGGACTTGAGGATCCAGTGAAAGGGATGCAGGTAGAAAGAAGGGGAAAAGAAGAAAGGACTAGAGAACAGAGAAGGCCACCAGGAGAGGAGATGCACCATAGGCACATGGTCAGGACAAACAGCAAGGAACAGGGGACATATGGCTACATATGGTTCTTTCTTTCTACCATGTGGGTTGCCTGAAGTCAGGTTGTCAAGCTTGGTGGCCTTCACCCACTGACCATCTTGCCAGCACCCCCTCTCTACTCCTTCCCACCCTCTAACAGGGTCTGTCTCATGCACACACTCATGTACATATGAGTGTCACATGTAGTCCAGGCTGGCCTCTAACTTGCTATATCGTTGAGGCTGGACTTGAATTTCTGGTCCTACAGCCTGTACCTCCTGAGCACTGAGATTACAGACATGTATCATTTCTTAAGCATAAAACTCTTTTAAGGAACTGCCTGTTTTATTTATCTATCTATCTATCTATCTATCTATCTATCTATCTATCTATCTATAGAACTTACACTTAGAGTATAAGGAACTGCCTGTTTTTTGTTTGTTTTTTTTTTATTTATTTATAGAACTTACACTTAGGGTATAATTCCACTTCTGTGATTCCACTATAAAACTACAGTTTCTAGTTTTTGTTGTTGTTGTTGTTGTTGTTTTGGTTTTTCAACACATGGTTTCTCTGTATAGCTCTGGCTGTCCTGGAACTCACTTTGTAGACCAGGCTGGCCTCAAACTCAGAAATCTGCCTGCCTCTGCCTCCCAAGTGCTGGGATTAAAGGCCAGCCAGTTTCTAGTTTTTATATTTTAAGGAAACAACAATGTATACTTTTCTTTTTTATATTTATTTTACCTTATAAATGTTTTTCCTACATGTGTGTCTGTACATCATGTACCTGATACCCACAGAGTTCAGATGAGGGCATCAGATCCCTTGGAGCTGGGGTTACAGATGGTTGGGAGCCACCATATGGGTCCTCTGGAAGAATAGCATGAGGTCTGGACCACGAGGCCACCTCTCCAGCCTCAATATGTAACTTTTATTCTGTAACACTTTGCTAATTTCATCTGAGAGTTCCCAAATATTTGCATGAAGTAGAGCACTATATTCTGACTTAATTTGTGTCATTCTGGGTTCTCCTACTACTAAAGGGCTCATTCCTAAATTCTTACATATTACCTTCTAGTTCTCAAGCTCTTCTCCCATTGATGATATTTCCAGTTCCAGTAATGCACTAACACTGGTGTGTTCCCCAGCACTCAGCCCCAGACTACTCACACAAGGTGCTGATCTCGGATCTTACGCAGCTGGATCAGGTCGGGTTTGATGCTATTCATTTTTTTATCTATTTCCCGGTTGTCTGAAGCTTGTTTCTTCAAGTCCTGCTCAAGACGCACTTTGCTATCATGAATCTCACCAAGACGTGATTTCAATTTATCATAATTCATCATAATTCTGTGAAAATACATGATACATTAAGTCTAAAATAACAACAGAAGTAGGAAGATCATGAAACAGGATTCTCATGTCTTCTTGGGTTTATTTTGTTTGTGACTGTTTGACACAGGCTCTCACTGTGCTGCTACACAGACTGGTCCTGAATTCCTGGGCTCAAACAATCCTCTGGCCTAGCCTCCAGAACAACTGAGGTTATACACGTCATACTCCCAGCTAGTACTGTAAGAACAGGACTACAGTAGCTGTAAGCATTGGGCTATATCAGGGAAAAATACGCCACCATGTGTACTTAGTGAGTTTGCAATTCAGTGGGCATATGTTATACTGGGATCAGGAGCAAACAGTGTATGAACACTAACAAAACATCCCTAAACAGTATGAGGTATTAGGAAGACCTTTCCATAAAAGGTTATATCTAACCTATGTCCTACAGAAGGGGCAAGGATTAAGAATTTACACAGACAAAACACATAAAAGAGATGCCATTTGGTACCATTAGTGTGAATAGCCAGCAGTTCCATATAACATTTGCAGCTTGAGGGACTAAAACCAAGCAAGGCAGTCTTGTGTGAGGTATTAAGTACACTCACCGCTCAATCTCCTTCTCATTTCCCTCTCTGCGAAACCGCTCGATATAGTCTTTACTGTGTTGTTCTTGGGTATGACACTGCTCCTCAAATATTTTAATTGTTTCATTAAAGGCTTCAATGGCAGTCCTCTTCATTTGTATTTCCTACAGGAGGAAACAGAAACAATATACATACTTACAGGCTTAACTCTGGTTCAGTGTACTTCTCAGAAAGGTAATGATTGCGCAAAAACTTCCAGAAAGAATAGTACCAATTCCCACAGGCCAAGCATAATCAAACCACCACAGATGGCTATCCTGAATACTTATAGTTCTATACTTATTCACTGGTAGGATAGTTTTTCAACTACCTCATCTTTACTAATTTCAATGAATGGTTATTAAGAACACACTACACGGGAAGTACTACCTAATAGGTGATAAGAGAATTTGTGGAACTGAAGCCTCTCACCCAGAACATGGATGACTCTGAATACCTGAGCCTCCTGCCTCTGACTTCCAAGGGCTGAGATACAGGCATTCGTCACTATGCCTGGCCAATACATTCAATTTATTAAATAAAGATGCCAACGAGGCCTTACTGAGATGATGACATCTGTCTGAGCAGAGTAGAAGGATGTAAGAGTAAGGTTAGCCAGGTTTTAAAAAAGTTTTTGAGACAAACAGTAAGCCAATGCAAATGCTGCAAGGTAGAAAGCAGGTATTGTAAAGTCAAGAACTGTAAAGCTAGGGAGAACTCAGTACAATGAACTGTTCTGAGAAGTAATGTCCAGGCCACAAAGATGGCTCAGCGAGAAAAAGCATTTGACACCAAGCTTGATGACCTGAGTGTGGTCCTGGAATTCACATGATAAAAGAAGTGAACCAACTCCTGAAAGCTGTTCTCTGACCTCCACATATGCTGCAGTATGCACACACACATACACACAAATAAATAAATAAAATGTAATTTAAAACAACAACAACAACAACAACAACACTAAGCCAGGTGGTGGCGGCACATACTTTGATCCCAGTGCTAGGGAGGCAGAGGCAGGTGGACCTGAGTTTGAGGCCAGCCTGTTTTGCAGAGTGAGTTCCAGGATAGCCAAGGATATACAGAGAAACCCTGCCTTAGAAAAAAATTATTAATGAAATAAGGTTAGAGCCAGGCATAGTGACACATATTTACAGTGTTAGCATTGAAGAGGTGAAGGCGGGAGGATGAGGGACTCAGGCCTCAGGTGTATAATGAGTTCACGATGAGCCAAGCCATGTTATAGTGGACCATCTTTTAATGACTTTTTAAAAAGAAGGGGCGCCGGGTGGTGGTGGCGGCGGCGCACGCCTTTAATCCCAGCACTCGGGAAGCAGAGGCAGGCAGATTTCTGAGTTCCAGGACAGCCAGGGCTATACAGAGAAACCCTGCCTCGAAAAACCAAAAAAAACAAAAAACAAAAAACAAAAAACAAAAAAGAAGGGGCATTTGTGTAACCATACTCCTTTCCCGCCCCCCCCCATTTAAAAAACCCTGACTAGTATAGAGTTTGGAGATTGTGTTATTGGTTTTGTTTTGTTTTGTTTGTTCTTTAATGCTCCTTAAAGGAAAAAAAAAAAAAAAAGGAGTAAGTCTGTGGCAGTAGCTCAGTCAGCAAAGTACTTGACACACATGAAGACCTGAATTTGATTCCCAGAATCCTCATATAAAAGGCAGGCACAGGGGGCTGGAGAGATGGCTCAGAAGTTAAGAGCACTTGCTTCCAGAGGTTCTGAGTTCAATTCTCAGCAACCACATAGTGGCTCACAACCATCTGTAAAGAGATCTGGTGCCCTCTTCTGGCCTGCACGTGTACAAGCAGCAGAACACTACATACGAAATAAGTAAATTTAAAAAAAAAAAAAAAAAAAAAAGCCGGGCGTGGTGGTACACGCCTTTAATCCCAGCACTCGGGAGACAGAGGCAGGCAGATTTCTGAGTTCAAGGCCAGCCTGGTCTACAAAGTGAGTTCCAAGACAGCCAGGGCTATACAGAGAAACCCTGTCTCAGAGGAAAAAAAAAAAAAAAAAAAGACAGGCACAGTGATGTTCTTGTGATCCTACTGCTAGAGAAGTAGAGACAAATGAACCCCTAAGGCCCGCCTGCCAGCCAGCCCAGTCTACAGGACCAACTTCAGAACAAAGTGGACAGTGCCAGGTAAACAACCCCAGTGGCTGACCTCTGTCCACCGCACACTCACTGAAACATAGACACAGAAGGGTATAACTTAACCTGTGTTTTACAACCCTGGCTGATAGGTTGAAAGCTGGTTTAGGAGAGGAGAATGTGGAGGATAGGGGCAAGAATTTCAGTTAGTTAGGAGGCTTCTGAGTGTTTAAGGCCTTATGGACAACTTCCTGGAAGGCACTGCTGGGAGGAGGTGAAATCTTTAGGAAGGAGAACCCACAAGAAGTAAGTTAGGTCGCAGCAAGCATGCTGCCATTGAAGGAGTTATCAGAGCCCTGGCCCTGTCTCCCTCTGATACTACTACACTGAAACATCTAAAACTGTGAGCCACAGGAAATGTTTCCTCCTTAGAAGCTGATTCTCTCAGGCATTTTGCTGTTGTATGTTATATATTACATGTCTTACTATATAGGCTGAATTGGCAGGCCTGTCTCAACCTCCCTAGTGATGGGATTAAAGGTATGCACCACCACACCAAGCCTTCAAGTATTTTGTCATAGCAACAGGAAAAAAACAGATACACCAGACAAGAAATTAGGCTAGCTTTGGACCAAGATGTTAGTAGTAAAAGTAGTGAGAAAAACTTAGATTCTGCATATATATTGAAGATAGAGTGAGCAGAATTTATTTGACTGGTCACAAGCTATAAAAGAGTCTAGTAGAATACTAAGGCTTTACCTAGGTAAGGAGAAAGATGGGACTCTTCTGAACTAATATAGGAAAGCCTACAGGTAAAACTTAAAATAGAAGACCAGATTTCTGACTGAAAAAATGTACAACTCTAATGGCCAAAATGTTGTGCTGGTCCATTTTCTTGTGTAAAAGTCTGATTCCATTTTACCTTTTTTAATTATTAAGAATGATTTTGATATTCTGATAATTTTTGCTACTTGATTGTTGTGTCAGGAAGACCACCAAGGAGCTGACCCCGATGTAATCACATTAGGGTCTCTTTATTCCAGCTTGAGCTTGGGTCACACGACCGCCTCTGGCAAAGCGGAATGGGAGGGGCCAGCCCTGAGCCTAGTTTCAGGCAAGCATTTATAGAGGCAAGAAGGGGTATCTAGCCTGGCACACATCTGACTGGGGTGTCATTATGGCCTTTAATGTATCTGCTTGTGCTGGGAGCCAAATCATAAACTTAAAGTCCATTTTCCTCCCCATTGGTGGTTGTGAGAGAAGTGAGGTGCCAGGGGGAGGGAGGCTTGTAACCTGGAGGTGCAGATTTGTTGGTGAATAACCTGGAAACTGGGGCTAGGTGTCCATTTGTTAGTTAAATCAAGCTCAACATTTGGTCAGTGTACTGGCTGTTTTTGTGTGTCAACTTGACACAGGCTGGAGTTATCACAGAGAAAGGAGCTTCATGACATCCAGCTGTGAGGCATTTTCTCAATTAGTTATCAACGGGGAGGGGCCCATTGTGGGTGGTGCCATCCCTAGGATGGTAGTCTTGGGTTCTATAAGAGAGCAAGCCAGTAAGAAACATCCTTCCATGACCTCTGCATTAGCTCCTGCTTTCTAACCTGCTAGAGTTCCAGTCCTGACTTCCTTTGGTGCAGGAATAGAAACCCTGACTAAGACAGTAGTCAGGTTCTCTAAGATGGGAGTCTGAACCCAAATGATCTGGCCTCTCAGATATTTGTACTGCTGTGTGCCTTTATGCATATGTGTATTTAATATTAGTATGTTATCTCGGTTTTTAGGACTATTTATTTTATTTTCTCATACATTACATCCTATTCTCTGTATGGAGACAAATGAAACTTACCTAAACACTGCCATTCTGTTTTCAGACTCCATTTTAATCATAAGGTAAAATTAAGTTCAAGTTCCCAGGCTCTCAGGGAGCTAGGGCTTTCCAGGTGGCTAGCCAACTTCTTTCTCATTCTTTTGTCCCCCAAAACAAAGTGATTGTTCTTAACCAGGACAAGAACAAATGATTCTGATTGATGAAAAGTTGTAACTGTACTTTGGCATAGATACTATCTTAGTTTGGGTTTCACTGATGTGAAGAGACACCATGACCAAGGCAACTCTTATAAAGGCAAACATTTAATTGGGGCTGGTTTAGTTTCAGAGTGCCATTAGTGCCATGACAGAAAACATGGCAGCATGAAGGCAGACTTGGTGCTGGAGGAGCCAAGAGTTATACACCTTGACCCCAAGGCAGCCAGGAGGAGATTATCTTCTGAACTGGGCAGAACCCTGAGCATACACAGGAAACCTTAGAGCCCACCAACAACACAGTGCCACATTTCCTCCAACAAGATCACACCTTCTCCAATAAGGCCACACCTTCTAATAGTGCCACTCCCTATGACCAAGCATTCAAAGACATGAGTCTATGGAGGGCAAACCTATTCAAACCACCACAGATGCCTATGGACTTTATTATTTTTCTGCTTCACTAAGGTGAATGTTCAAAGACATAGTCAGCTCTCAAATATGTGTGCTGTTGTCCCTGGTTCAGTTTTTGCTGCCTAATTCAAATAAAGATCATGCTTTGCTGGACTCTTTTTTTTTTTTTGGTTTTTCGAGACAGGGTTTCTCTGTATAGCTCTGGCTGTCCTGGAACTCACTTTGTAGACCAGGCTGGCCTCAAACTCAGAAATCCGCCTTCCTCTGCCTCCCGAATGCTGGGATTAAAGGCGTGCACCACCACGCCCAGCTGCTTTGCTGGACTCTTGTGACTGCTTGGGTTGTATTGGGTTTTGGGACCCTAATCCCTCCACTCTTCCAAGTTCCTCCCTCAAATCTCCCCTTTCCCAAGATCTTCTCCTCAGTTTCCCTTCACAAGAAGAGCAGGCCTCCTAGGACAATCAACTAGACATGGTATAACAGCAGGACTGGCCTCCACGTAGCCATGATGTTCTTATATACTGTGTGAAGTTTACACTTGTGTTATTCAAATACTGAGTCCTCTGCCCTCAAATAGCTGGGCTCAACTCTGACTAGAATCATAACCTAAGATAACCCATTTATTTTAATCTACATTCTACCATGTGGCTGGTTACCTTTGCTCAGGTACCATGAGTCCATCTCCTTACATCTCCCCTGGGCTCTCCCCCAGAATCCATTCTCTCACCTCTATGTCCTGCCTAAGACATAGGCTATAGGCTTATTAATTGACAGGTGATGTACCCATACAATATAGAAGACATTCTCTCTACACCTAAACCCCTCATATTAAGGCTGGACAAGACAATATAGTAGGAGGAAATGAGTCCCAAAAGCAGGCAAAAGAGTCCCACTATTAGGAGTCCCACAGAATGCCAAGCTGTATAACCATAACAAAGGGCCTTGCTCAGATCCATACAGGATCTGTGGCTCTATGACGGATATAATATTTGGAATGTAATATTTTCATTTAAGAATTACCATGCCGGGCAGTGGTGGCACACGCCTTTAATCCCAGCACTCAGGAGGCAGAGGCAGGTGGATTTCTGAGTTCGAGGACAGCCTGGTCTACAGAGTGAGTTCCAGGACAGCCAGGGCTATACAGAGAAACCCTGTCTCAAAAAACCAAACCAAACAAACAAACAAACAAACAAAAAACCCGAAAAAAAAAGAATTACTTATATTCTATTCTTGCTGTGTGGAGTGTTCTTTATTATGCCTATTAGGTATATAATTGGGTTAATTTACAGCTAAAAAAATCTTAGTGATATTACATAAACACTACTATTATGCATCTCTGTCCCTGCCTGCCCCCTTCTTTTGTTGAGATGGGCTCTCATTATATAGCCCTGGATAGTCTGGAACTCACTATGTAGACCAGGCTAACCTTGAACTCATGGAGATCTATGTGTCTCTACCTTTCAAGTACAAGGGCTAATACTAAAACTTATGCCAACATGCCCTAATCCTGTATTTTGCTATATATTGTCCAAGATTACATTTATATATGTTTTATGCCTATAATGATTCTTTCTTTCTTTTTCTTTTTTTTGATTTCTAATCCTGTATTTTGCTATATATTGTCCAAGATTACATTTATATATGTTTTATACCTATAATGATTCTTTCTTTCTTTTTCTTTTTTTTGATTTTTTGAGACAGGGTTTCTCTGTATAGCCCTGGCTGTCCTGGAACTCACTCTGTAGACCAGGCTGGCCTCGAACTCAGAAATCTGCCTGCCTCTGCCTCCCAAGTGCTGGGATTAAAGGCCTGCACCATCATGCCCAGTGATTCTTTTTTTGTTTGTTTGTTTTTTTGTTTTTCAAGACAGGGTTTCTCTGTATAGCTCTGGCTGTCCTAGAACTCACTCTGTAAACCAGGCTGGCCTCGAACTCAGAAATCTGCCTGCCTCTGCCTCCCAAGTGCTGGGATTAAAGGAGTGCGCCACCACGCCCGGCTTTTTTTTTTTTTAAGATTTATTTATTTATTTTATATATGTGAGTGTACTGTAGTTGTCTTCAGACATACCAGAAGAGGGCATTGGATCCTATTACAGATGGTTGTGAGCCACCATGTGGTTGCTGGGAGTTGAACGCAGGACCTCTGAAAGAGCAGTCAGTGCTCTTAATCACTGAGCTATCTCTCCAGCCCTATAATGATTCTTTTATTCATTTTCTTTTCATATCATATAAAATAAAAGAGGCAGGTCTAGGTGTATAGCTCACTGATAGAACACTTGTTCAGCATTTGTAGCTTCCTGGTTTTGCTCTCAAGCCCTGGAAGAAAATCCCCTAACTTACTGACTATAAAGCTTGATATTATGAATGGCTGTTTCACTATCCATGTACTATTGACCACTTTAATGGAGGCAGTCTGTAAATTGCTCAATAATTTTTTTTCCTTCTATCACCACACACGAGGCTTTTTGTGCTAAAGGAATAGAAGACATTGAAACTTGAAATAAAGGTGTAGACACCAAGCACACACATGATACATACATTTGGGCAAACACACACATAAAATACACAAGTGTCCTTGATGTTTCTTTAGTCCCCCCCCCCTTCTCTGGGGTTCCCTTGCTCCACCTAGTGTTTGGCTGTGGTCTCTGCATCTGCTCCCTCAGCTGCTGGATGAAGCCCCCCTGATGACAGTTGGGCTAGGATCTGAGTATAGCAGAATACCATTAGGAATCATTTAATTGACTTTTTTTTTTTTTTTTTGCCAATGTGTGTTTGGTTCTATCCTGGGTCTCTAGGCTGTCCAGCTTCTGGTTCCCGTCTGGTCTGTCTGGGGAGTATCAGGTGTGGGTTCCCTTTCATGGTATGGGCCTCAAGTTGGACCAGTGATTGGTTGGCCGTTCCCACAAGTACTGTGCCACCATTACCTCAGCACATCTTATAGGCTGGACATTTGTAGGTTGACAGTTTTGTAGCTGGGTTGGTGTCCCAGTCCTTGCCTGGGACATAGAAGACAGCCAGTTCAGTCTCTGTGTCCCTATTATTAGGAGTCTTTGCTAGGATCACTCTCATAGGAGCCAGAGGGGTTGAGGACACCATGAGAACATGAAAGGTTCACTGGTGTGCTAGTCAGTTCTGTTAGCAGACACAGGGTAGGGCCTTCTCAGAGGAAAAAACCTTGTTGAGAACAGCCTATATCAGGCTGGCCTATAGGAAGGTCTAAGGAACATTTTCTGGATTAATAACTGGTACAGGAGAGCCTAGCCCACCATGGGAGGTACCACCTCAGAGCAGGTAATCCTGGCTTGTATTAAGCAGGCTGAGCAAGCCACAGGGAGCATGCCAGTAAAGCAGCATTCTTCTATGGTGTCTGCTTCAGTTCCTGCTCTGAGTTCCCCTTCTGATAGAATACAACACTAAAATAAAAAAATCACCCAAAGAAGGGTCTTTCCCATGTTGCTTTTGGTCACGTTCTTTTTCACAGCAACAGGAAAGCTGACAGTGGTATGGTAAAAAGGCCCTGGGACTCAGACCTCAAGAATCCACAAAGTTGTCCTCTGACCTGCAAAAGTGTGCAGTGACCCTAGTATCCTCATACATACTACTACTAAGATTTGGTGGTTTTTTTGGGTTTTTTTTTTGTTTTGTTTTGTTTTTTTGGTTTTTCGAGACAGGGTTTCTCTGTGTGCTCTGGCTGTCCTGGAACTCACTTTGTAGACCAGGCTGGCCTCGAACTCAGAAATCCACCTGCCTCTGCCTTCCGGGTGCTGGGATTAAAGGTGTGCGCCACCACGCCCGGCTTCATACATACTACTAATAAGTTATTTTCTAAAGAGATATGTGCTTTCAAATTAACTATATAATTGGATAACATAAGGAACTAAGAAAAAAAGGAAAAAAGCAAATGAAATACAAAGCAAGCAATAAAGATGAGCAGAGAAAGCCAACACACTGAGGGATGATGGCATGCCTGTCAGACCAGCACTCCAGGTACAGGTAAAAGGGCCAGGAAGACACTGGGCTAAATGAGACTGCGACTCAGTCAAAGAAACAAAAACAAAAACACAAAGAAACAACAACAAAAGTAAAGGGAGGAAGAGTAAGAAGATAGGAAGGGAGGGGAAGTCAACAAAATCAAAAACTGTTCTTTAAAAAGATCAACAAAATCAACACAACTTTAGTTTAAAGTAAATATTAAAAAAAAAAAACCAAAGGCAGGACGATACTACCAACTTTATGAAAATAAATGGGAAGCCACATAAAACAGAAAACCTCAGGCTGGGAGATGGCTGGGAGATGGCTAGGAGATGGCTGGGAGATGGCTGGGTGGGGAAGAGCATTCACTGTGCTAGCAGAGGACGCACGTTTGATTCCCAGAATACATGACAGTTCACAACCATCCATATCTCCATCTCTGATGGCTTCTTCTAACCTCATGGGCACCAGGCATGCATGTGGTGCACAAACATGCAAGAAAACACATAAATGTTTTTTTTTTTTTTGTCGTAAAAATCACAAAACCAGCTGGGCAAGGTGACACACACCTTTAATCCCAGTACTCAGGAGGCAAAGGCAGGCAGATCTCTGAACTTAAGGCCAGCCTGGTCTACAGGCTTATAGATAGCCAGGACTACACAGAGAAACCCTGGGCAGAGAGGAGGAGAAACATGGTGGTGGCGGCTCATGTTAGATACAGAGAGCATAAAACAGAAAAACCTGAGAATCATGCTGACAGAGGAGCTGCTGACACAGCCTTGTACGGCCCATATAGACAAAAATTATTTTCTATCTCAGGGATTTGTCATTTTGCTAATCTTATCACTTATAATATTACCTAATTTTGAAAAAGTTTTTTAGAGACAGGTTCCCATGTATCCCAGATTAGCTTCCAACTAGCTACACAGCTGAGGATGACTTTGAATTTCTGATCCTCCTGCTTCCAACTCACCAGTACCAGGGATTAAAGGCTTGTACCACCACACCCAGTTTAATATGATGCAAGGATCAAACCTAGGATTTTGTGAATGACAGGAAGCAATCTGCACTCTACCAGTCAAGCCTCATAGACAGCAGACGATACAGCCAACTGTTCAACATCTACCAACCAAGATGCTGCAAGGATCGTCTGGAGCAAGCTCCCTCGAGCTTCCTTTTCTTTTTTTTTTTTTTTTTTTTTTTTTTAAAGATTTATTTTATTTATTATATGTGAGTACACTGTAGCTGTCTTCAGACACTCCAGAAGAGGGAGCCAGATCTCGTTACAGATGGTTGTGAGCCACCATGTGGTTGCTGGGATTTGAACTCATCACCTTTGGAAGAGCAGTCGGGTGCTCTTACCAGCTGAGCCATCTCACCAGCCCCTCCTTTTCTTTTTAAAGGCAAGGTCCCCTCACCTGCGATGTCCTGGTGTACTCTTCATACAGCCTGTCATACTCTTTGCTCTTCTCCTGATACTGAGAGTGGAACTCTTGCAGATTTTTACCTACTGCATCAATATTATCTTCTTTTACCAATTGATCCTACACAGAGAGAAGAAAATAACATGAAGCAACGTTATTAATTCTGACATGTTTTTCTAGGTCTATTTACATTTAAATTATATTTCAACTTTAGAAGTCCTGTTTGGATAGCAAGCACCCCAAAATATGCTTTGATTTTATAAAGATTTTGTTTTGTTTTGTTTCTTGAGATAGGGTCTTAGTATGTAGACCAGGCTGGCCTGAAACTCATAGTGATCCTCTGCCTCCCTAGTGCTGGGATTGAAGTCATGCACCATCCACCCGACAAGAAAAACACCTTTTAATTAACTTTAAGATCAGATTTTAAGTCAGATAAAAATAACATTATAAAAATTAAGAATGCTGGGCAGTGGTGGCACACGCCTTTTATCCCAGCACTTAGGAGGCAGAGGCAGGCAGATTTCTGAGTTCGAGGCCAGCCTGGTCTACAGCGTGAGTTCCAGGTCAGCCAGGGCGATACAGAAAAACCCTGTCTTGAAAAAAAAATTTTTTTAATTAAAAAATAAAAAAGAAGAAAAGAAATAGGGCTGGAGATCTAGCTCAGTGGGTAAGTGCTTGTTGCATAAGCATGAAGATTTGAATCTGATCCTCAGCACCTAAGCAGAATGTGAGGTTTGGTGGCTTGAATCCCACTGCCAGGGAGGCAGAAATTGGTGGATTCCTGGGTCATCTGGCCTAGGCTAATCAGTAAACCCCAGGTTCCAATAAGACTGACTCACAACACAGAGGTGAATGGCTACAAGGACTAACTCCTGAGATCATCTCTGGGCTCACATATGCCCCACCCCCAAAAGGTGAGGTGTGATAGCAAAAGCCTAGAATCCCAGAACTCAGGAGACTGGGGCAGGAAGATCATAAATTCAAGGTCACTGTCAGTTACATAATGATTTCAAAGCCAGCACACATACATGAAACCCTATCTCAAAAAACAAAACCAAAAAAACTAAATTAATGTAGTTAAAATATTACTTAAGAACTGTATCTTATTCTTTTCTTTTCTCTTTTGAGATAGGGTTTCACATAGCCCTGGCTAGCCTGAAACCCACAGAGACCTACCTGTTTCTCCTGGGATTAAAGGCATGCCCTACCACACTCAGGATTAATTAGGAAAATAAATATAAACCAATAGCCTAATAGAATAAAATTATATGAACTAATCCCACGAGAACCCCTATGGTCGTACCTGTTGGTATCTGGATACTGGGTATGTCAGCTTCACATCGAGTTTGGGATTGTACTGAGCGAGAGACTCGTGGTGATAGTGGTTAATGAGCTCCACCACAGAAGCAAACGTCAGGGGTTCAGAGAAGCCATATTTACCATCCCGATGATAGATCTTTATTAATTTATTATTTCCTCCCTTCCTGTGAACAACAAAACAGTAATTGTAGCATTGTCCCCAAAGTTCTATTAAAACACTAATTTCATATGGAGATATAAAAACTTAGTTCACATCAAATAAATGTGTTATTTTGCTAATAAGCAGAAGTGGTAAAACAGCATATATAATTATGTGTGTGTAAAACTATATATTATATTATTTTCTTACCTTTCTTTTTATTTTGCTTTGTTTTGTTTTTATTTTGTTTAGTGTTTTTATGACAACATCTCTGTGTAGCCATGGGTGTCCTAGAACTTGCTTTGTGGAACAGATTGGTCTTGAACAGCTGAGATCCTCCTGCCTCTGCCTCCAATCAAAGGGCGATCACACCTGGCCTACTTCTTTTTTTGTTTGTTTTGTTTTTTGGTTTTTTGGTTTTGTTTTTTCTTCTCCTATTTCTTGGTCCATAAAATACCTTAGTTATTAAAAATCAACACATCTGGAATTGGTATAGTTCTGTACATCTTTATTCTCAGGCAGAGGCAAGATAATCTTTGTGTGTTTAAGGCTATTCTGGGTCTACATAAAGAGTTCCAGAAAAGCTAGGGCTACATAGAGAGACCGACCCTGTCTCAAAACAAAATACCCAAATATATATAACAGTCAATATCAAGAATCTTAGGGGCTGGAGAGATGGCTCAGTAGGTAAGACTGCTCTTCCGAAGGTCCTGAGTTCAAATCCCAGCAACCACATGGTGGCTCACAACCACCCATAATGAGATCTGATGCCCTTCTGGTGTAACAGTGTACTTATCTATAATAATAAATAAATCTTAAAAAAAAAAAAAAAAGAATCTTAGCGTAAAATATTACTTTAAAATAATAAAGAAAACCTAAATGTAAGCAAAATGATTTTTTTTTATTATTTTGTGATTTATTTTTTTTTTATTTGTCACGGAGAATAGAGGCAATTTCTGTCTTTGAGCAGAAGCAGAAACCATCTCTATATAAAAGGAATTATAAACATTTGTCTCAGTATTACCAATACACTCAAGGTTCATATTACAGATATAATTCGGTGCTTAAGTACCTCAGACCATCTTTATTTACTAAATTAAATCCAAATAATCCCTTAAAGATCATTTCTAAGACAAGTATGGTACTACATGCCCGTAAACCTGGGACTCTGAAGGAGAATCAAAAGTGTGAGCTCAGTGTATCTGGGCTACAAGGCCCTTCCCCAGAAAAGAAAATCAAAGAGAAGAGGGGGAAATAGGGAAGAAGAAAAAAAGAATTTATAACTAAAATTAAAATGGCAATGTTTTATAAGCCCCACAAAGCATCATCTAAGCTCTTACCAGGTTGATTATTCTATAACAGCAAAATCCTGTGCTGTTCCCACTCAGGTTTTCTAACAGCACCATAATGTGGGAGAGGGCTTATATGCTTTATACTGTGCATTTATAATACATGACAGATGATCCACTGGGACTTGTGAAAGGATAAGTAACTCAGGCCTGAATCTATAGACTGGTTAAAATTCTACTTATACAAGGCTTAGGTATTAGGTTAGTATTTAGGTGGATGATGAACTAGTCATATAAAAGGCACATTACAAAGATCAACTAATGGTATGTGATTAGTATAGGTATATACACACACACACACATATATATATATAGACAATAAATCCAAGATGGTCTGTCTCACTTAAAACTCATTCAAATTAATGCACTTGACATCTATAGAGGTCATGAAGTCCTTGTGCTCACAGATAAGCACTAGGAAATCAGGAAAGGGGAGGGGGTGCATACACCTGCTTTTACACCAGAAGGCTAGGAAAGTACATAGTTAATAACCTGGTGTGGTGGTTTGAATAAGAAAGGTCTCCATAAAAAGGCTCATAGATTTGAATATTTGGTCACCAGGGAGTGGCACTACTTGAAAGGATTCAGAGATATGGCCTTGTTGGAGGAAGTGTGTCACTGTGGGGTGAGTTTTGAGGTTTCAGAAACCCATGCCAAGCCCAGTCTCTCTTCTTGCTGTCTTCAGATCTAGATGTAGAACTTTCAAGTACTTCAATACCATTTCTGCCTGCATGCTACCATGCTCCCTGCCATGATAACAAGTAGACTAAACCTCTGAATCTGTAAGCCAGCTCCAATTAAATGCTTCCTTCATAAGACTTGCCTTGGTCACGGTGTCTGTCCGCAGCAGTACAATACTGATATTCTCTACTATCTGTAGGGCCAGTCTTTTTTTTTAAGATATATTTATTTATGTATTTGAGTGTTCTGTCTGCACGTTAATTTGCACACCATCAAAGAATCAGATCCTATCACAGAGAGTTGTGACCCATCATGTGGTTCCAGGACCTCTAGAAGGGCAGCCAATGCTCTTAACCACTGAGCCATCTTGCTAGCCCCCTGTAGGTTGGGGCTTCACCCAAGTCCCCAAGACTATCATGTTTGTTTATCCCAGACTCTTGCTCCCTAGATCTTGAGCACTGCTTCTCAGTCAATAAACCATCCTTATGGAAGATGTCACCTGTACATTACAACAGGCTGAGCAACATCTATATTACCTTGTGGCCAGTCCAATCCTGACTCCCACAGGCTATTACATTTACCTCAGTCATTCTCCCTAGATGTTTATTTTGAGCATTGTTTCTGAGTCAACAGAACCCATCTTTATAGAAGAGGCCATACTTCATAAAGAGTTTCAATATAAACATGTCTTAAGCTTTGTTGTACACATAGGACTGAGTTAATTTTCATTGAGAAACTTTTTTCCAAAATTGTGCTATACTTAAATATGATTAAAATAAACTACCCAAGTCAGATTCCACAAGTCTGAAGCAGCACTGGCTAGCTAAGTCATGTTAGGTAAGTAAGTCTTGCCTCTCTCGGGGTGTTACTCTGCTGCACACCCCCACAAATGTCTACTATCTAATAGGAACTACACAAAGTGTAATGGACACAGTGACAGAAGAAGCCAGACACAGCCCATGCTCTCGTAGGACTTAAGACAGTACATGTGTACTCCACAGCTCTGAGGTATGGGGAGGGAGAGGGCTGCATTCTGATTTTTGGGTTGGGTTTCAGCTTTCTGAGACAAGGTTTATACTATAGTCAACATTGGCCTGCAACTCGTGGCAACCTTCTTGTCTCAGGCTAAAAGTAGAAAAAGAAGAGCCATAGAGTTGGCTCATCAGGTAAGGGTCTTGTCACCCATCCTGACAACTTCAGCTCAATCCACAGAACCTACTTGGTAAGAAGAAAGAAACAGCACCCGTAAGTTGCTCTCTGACCTCCACAAACACACTATGACACACATGCAGACAGACAAATAAAGTAAAAATAAAAACAATAAAGGCTAGTGAGTAGTGGTGGTGCACTCCTTTAATCCCAGGCAGATGTTTGTGAGTTCAAGGCCAGCCTGTTCTATACAGAAAGTTCTAGGCCAGCCACCATCCTTTAAAAAAAAAAAAAAAAAAAAGGAGGGCAGTGATTTGAGGGCTGAATGACCAAAAGAGAGAACAGTAAGTGCTGTAAGAGAAAATAGAAGATCATGAAACACCTTGTAGATTACAGTAAGGCTTTCGTTTAAAAAGACTTATTTTTAATTGTGTGTGTGTGTGTGTGTGTGTCTGTGTCTGTGTCTGTGTCTGTGTGTGTCTGTCTGTCTGTCTGTCTGTCTGTCTGTGTGTACCCACAACTGCAGGTGTCTAATGAGGCCACAGGCTTCAAACCCTCTGGAGTTGGATTTATAGGTACTTGTGAGCCTGCTTGAAGGAAATGCTGGGAACCAAACTCATTCCCATTTGGATGAGCCACACCCACCTGTGTCTCCAGCTCCAGATCACTGGAATTAGCTCTGTAGACCAGGCTGGCTTTGAACTCAGAGAGCTGCCTGCTTCTGCCTCCCGAGTGCTGGGATTAAAGGTGTGCGCCATGTTTTGTTTTTAGTATATCATTCCTTACTCCTGGGAGAATGACACGTACCACTGGTTCCTCCTTCCACTTTTATGGGTTCTGGAAATTGAACTCAAGGCTTGAATAGCAAGTACCTTTAACTACTGAGTCATCTCCCATCTTCACCCCATTCTCTTCCGCCTAGTTTCACTTTCATCTCTCCCATCACAGGGTCACCGATCTCTCTTTTTTTTTTTTGGTTTTTCGAGACAGGGTTTCTCTGTCTAGCCCTGGCCGTCCTGGAACTCACTTTATAGACCAGGCTGGCCTTGAACTCAGAAATCCACCTGCCTCTGCCCCTCTGTCCCCTTGACTCAGTCCTTCCTGCTCTTCCTGCTCCTCCTTTTTTGTGGGTTGTGGTGGCTGTGGTTTTGAGGAGGGCCTCAGGTAGCCAGGCTGCCAGTAAACTCCATTAGCCAAGGATAACCCTCAGACTGTTCTGCCCCCACCTTCAGTTCTAATCTTATATAGTAACTGGCTTATGTCATTCTGGAGATCTAATTCAGAGGTTCATGTGTATAGGCAAGCGTGATACCATCTAAGCAGGAATATCAGCTTCCTTCTTTAAAAAGAAAATGTATGGAGCTAGACAGATGGATCAGAGGTTAAGAATACTGAGATCCTGAGTTCAATTCTCAGCAACCACACCATGGCTCACACCATCTGTAATGGATCTGATGCCCTCTTCTGCTGTGTCTGAAGACAGTGACAGTGTACTTATATACATAAAATAAATAAATAAATCTTTAGAAAGAAAAAAGAAAATGTATGATGCTCATGTATTATACTGCTTATGTAGGTCATGGGACAACTTTCAGCATCTATCTTTCCTTCCGCATGATGGAGCCCAGGGCTGAACTCAAGTCACTGGGATTGGCAGCAAACACTGTCACCCATGATCCATCTCCCCAGACACCTGCCCCTTCATGATGGTGATGTTGCTTTTCATTCTTTTTTTCAAGACAGCTTCTCACTGTGTAGCCATAACTAGCCTAGCACTCACTCTGTAGACCAGGTTGGCCTCGAACTCAGAAATGTGCCTGCCTCTGCCACCTAAGTGCTGGAACTGAAGGCGTGCACCACCACTGCCTTCTGCTTCCAAGCACACCTTTTCCCATGCCTCCGATGATGCTGTTCTCTGATTTATTCCTCTCGTCTGTTTCTTGGCTATATAGTTACTCTCTTTAAAAAACTGTCTCAGCTTTTACCCTTGTCATTTTATACATTCTTTCACTGAAATTTTGTTGGCTCACATGTGGTAACTAGCTTTTTATTTTCTGGTGCTATATGGTTTCTTAAGCATTAAACCCCCATATCTCTAGATATATCTTAAGATAATTTTTTCCCTAAAAGTTCTAGAGAGCTATTGCCAGGTAGTGGTGGCAAATGCCATCGGTTACAACACTTGGGAGGCAGAGGCAGGAAGATCTCTAAGTTCAAGGCTAGCCTGGTCTACAGAGTAAGTTCCAGGACAACCTGGTCTGTTACACAGAGAAACCCTGTCTTAGGAATAAAAAATGAATACTTGCTATCTGTTCTTTGAGAGAACTTGAGTTCAGTTCCCAGCACCCACACT
Source organism: Mus minutoides (assembly GCA_902729485.2). Lineage (NCBI taxonomy): Eukaryota > Metazoa > Chordata > Mammalia > Rodentia > Muridae > Mus > Mus minutoides. Next base: position 53,568 of record LR753503.1, on the reverse strand, counting down.
GGGAGTTCTCCAGGGGATCTGATCTCCTCAGGTACCCACACACAGGTGACATACACATAAATAAAAATAAACATCTGAATGCTGAACAGGTAGCTCAGCAGTTAAACGCACTGGCTGTTTTTCCAGAGGACCAGGTTCAATTCCCAGTACCCTAATGGAGGCTAACAACTGTCTGTAATTCCAGTTCCAGAGCATACAACATCCTCACACAGACATACATAAAGGCAAAACACTAAGGCACATAAAGTAGAAGTTAAAATTAAAAATTAAAAACAAATCTGACCCAACACTCTTATTTGTACAAATGGAACACATAGTCTTAAGCTTGGCAAGTTCAAACCACGATCACTTTCATCTTCTTCCAGTGCTGTTACTAAGCTCCTTTTGGCTTAATTCTCCATAATCTTTTATCTCAAGTCTTGTCCTATAACACTGGAGTATCATAGGACAGTGTGCAATCAGGACTGGATCATGTCATTCCCTGTGTATAGTCATCTACCAATCCTTTTGCACTTAGAAATAAAATTCAAGGGGGGCGGAGAAAAAAATAAATAAAATTCAAATTCCTTCTCATGGCTCATTAAGTTTCTACAAAGTTTGTTTCCATTCTATTTTTTGTTTTATTTATTTTTTAAAGATTTATTTATTTTATGTGTTTATATCCATTCTAGTTTCAACATCTTGATAATGGAAGCCAACCACAAAGTGGTTTCTGCGTTAAATCTTCCCCAAGATTGCTTATGTATTTTTTGCTCTCACTCCTGGGTCCACCTTTCTGGCTGGAGATTTCTAATCCAAGTCTCAGAGGCCGCTGCCTCAGGAGCCCTCCTGAGCCTCCTCCGTCTGCACTCCTGAGGGCTTTGCGCTCCCTTTGGCAGCACTTCATGGGCTATGATGTTGTCTCAACTCATTTCTTTTTTTTAATGTCTTTTTTTTTTTTTTTGGTTTTTCCAGGGTTTCTCTGCATAGCCCTGGCTGTCCTGGAACTCACTTTGTAGACCAGGCTGGCCTAGAACTCAGAAATCTGCCTGCCTCTGCCTCCCGAGTACTGGGATTAAAGGTGTGTGCCACCACGCCCGCCTGGCTTCCCTGTCTTCACTCCCTCCTTCTCACTACAAGGGAGGGGCTGTGCTCTGTTACCTTTCCTTTGCTTAGAAGAATCTAAATGCTGTTAGTACTCAGTAAATATTAAATAAGCAATAAATCCTAAATTCAGTCATGACTACCTCTCACTGTGAAAGACTCCTAGGTATCTGTCATTATTTCTTTAATTGTCTTGTTGTTTTAAGTCAGGGTCTCATATGGCCCAGGTTGGCCTCACACTCATTATATAGCCAGGTATGACCTCGAATTTAGATCCTCCGGGGGGCCTGCTGAGATTGCAGGCATGCACCAGCACACCTGATCCTACGAATCAAACTCAGGATCTCTCAAATGCTGGGGAAGCACTCATCAACTGGACTGGATCTCCCACCGTGTCTCTCCTTTCCTTTAAAATATAGTCTGATCATAACCTCTCTACACCCACCTACAATATTAAAAATATAAACTCCAAACTTTAGAATTCAAGGCTCTCTAAGCCCTCAAACCTTCTATTCCCTACCACTTCTTTTTAACAAACATTGTACAGCCAGAATGGAACTGCATCACACAAGATAGCTCTGACTTCTCATTCCACCTTCCCTGCTCCTAGTATTATCTCCCTTGGCAACGAACTCCATCTACACGTAAAATGTCACTTCTTCCATGAAAGTCAGCTTTCATTATGCCCTTAAAAATGTATCTCCTTAATTTCTTACATCCTCCAAAGCCTATTTTTTGAAACTCTAATTTTAACTCTTGTACAATACACCTTTTGACTTTAGCTGCCTAAGTGGTCCTTTAGACAAAATTAGTTTTCTTTCTTGTATTGGCAACAGTGGAGATGGAACCTTGGGTCCTCACTCATGTTAAACAAGCACTCCACCACTAAGCTGTATGCTCATCCTATTTTAACAGTTTTTAATGTGTATGGGTGTTTGCCTACATGTATGTCTGTGCACCATGTACTTCCCTGGTACCCATGGAGGTCAGAAGAGGACACCAGAAACTCTAGAATTGCAGTTACAGAGCTGCCATGTGGCAGATGGGAACTGAACCTGTGCTCTCTAAAAAAAACAGCCAGTGCTGTTAGCCACAGAGCCATCTCTCCAGACACTCCACCCTTCACTTCTTATTTTGATAGTCTTAGTAAGTTACCCAGGTATGCTTGAATTAATCAATCCTCCTGCCTCTGCCTCCTAAGTGGAGGTTATAGCAGACAAAAGTTTTAACATGTTAAGCGCCCTGTGTAATTAAATATCCATGAGATTAACTGTTTATTAAACTAAATTAAGTCCATCGTTTGTCTGACAAGCAAACCCATGAAGGGAAAGCTCACATGTCATTGCCTCTAAGAAAGCTCTCTGTCTGTCCTTCTTCCATTTAATCTATGCTCTACTCAAATATTTCCTAACAACCAACTATTGTTGTATCTTTTCTAGATGGATGAAAACCTTAAAGGATAGTTACAGACAATTCACACTCTAGAATCTAGGTTCAAGTAGAATTATGTTAAGTGTACCTACAAAGTAATACAATTTTTTCTTGTTTATTTTTCTTGCCAGTTATCTATCAATGAGTAGAAAACTAAAATATAGACAGACATACAACAGAATATTATCCAGCCTTAAAGGAAATATAATTTGAGTTCATGCTGTAACATATATGAGTCTTAAAGATATTAAACTTAAGAATGATAAGCAAGGAGCTGGAGAGATGGCTCAGAGGTTATGAGCACCAACTGCTTGCTCTTCTAGAGATCCTGAGTTCAATTCCCAGCAACCACACGGTAGCTCATAACCATCTGTAATGGGATCCTATGCCCCCTTCTGGTGTGTCTGAAGAGAGCAACAGTGTTCTCATATACATAAAATAAATTTTTAAAAATGATAAGCAAGACACAGAAGAATAAGTACGATTTATATGCCCTAGAATAGTAAAATTCAGAGACAGACAGCAGAACAACAGTGACAACAGTTAAAAAGCAGGAGCTAGGCATGGTGGCACACACCTTTAGTTCGAATGATTGGGAGGCAGAGCAGCAGATCTCTGTGAGTCTGAAGCCAGCCTGGTTTACATAGCAAGCTCCAGGCCAGCCTGGATAAACAGAAGGGGCAACTGAACGAACTCTAATGAAGGTTTGGGTGCCTTTGTTCTCCTACTCCACTATCACACACATGGGTTACAAACTCCTCAGGGTAAAGCCATACGTTAAGTATATCAATATTCCCAATCCTAGAAATAATGCCCAATGTAAAGATAATCTTCTAAATTTTATTACTATTCCATAATAAAATGTACTCCCTCTGAAGGAAGATCACAGGGTCCTTTTTTAAGTAACGTTATTAAAGGAACTGACCCATGTAAACGACTAAAGATTCCATTAATTTTTTTTAACTATTTTATTATATATATATATATACACAAGTATTTTGTTTGCATGTATGTTTGTATTCCCTAAATATGACTGGTATTCACCAAGGTCAGAGGAGGATGTCAGACCCGAGGACTGGAGTTATAGACAGTTGGCAGTAAGCTGCCCATGTGGGTCCTCTGCAGCCAGTGCTCTTTACCCCTGAGCCAACTCTCCATCCTAATTCCTTTTATCATCATGTCCTAAAAGTGGTCCTAGACTAGGAAAGCACTGCTTATCTTTGTTCCTGAAGAATACTGCTAAGTCACAAAACCTTTTTTTTTTTTGGGGGGGGGTGGTGGTGTCGAGACAGGGTTTCTCTGTATAGCCCTGGCTGTCCTGGAACTCACTTTGTAGACCAGGCTGGCCTCGAACTCAGAAATCCGCCTGCCTCTGCCTCCTGAGTGCTGGGATTAAAGGCGTGCGCCACCGCGCCCAGCAAGTCACATAACCTTAAAAACCCCATCCCGGGACTGGTGAGATGGCTCAGCGGGTAAGAGCACCCAACTGCTCTTCTGAAGGTGATAAGTTCAAATCCCAGCATCCACATGGTGGCTCACAACCATCCGTAACGAGATCTGGCGCCCTCTTCTGGAGTGTCTGAAGACAGCTACAGTGTACTTACATATAATAAACAAAATAAATCTTTAAAAAAAACAAAAACAAAAACCCATCCCACTGCCCGGTGTTTTCGAAAAACAAAAAACCAAAAGACAAAAAACCAAAAAAAAAAAAAACCCATCCCATTTATTTACTTACTTATCTCTCTCTCTCCCTCTCTCTCTCTCTCTCTCTCTCTCTCTCTCTCTCTCTCTCTTTACATGCTACTCAGTTCGTGTGGAGGTGAGGGAACAACTTGTAGCAATCAGTTCCCTCCTTTTACCATGTGTGTCCTAATATTTAGGAATTTTAGTCTTTTTATCTTATTAATACATATATTTAAAATAAAATACGCCCCGGACGTGGTGGCGCACGCCTTTAATCCCAGCACTCGGGAGGCAGAGGCAGGCAGATTTCTGAGTTCGAGGCCAACCTGGTCTACAAAGTGAGTTCCAGGACAGCCAGGGCTATACAGAGAAACCCTGTCTCGAAAAACTAAAATAAATAAATAAATAAATAAATAAAATAAAATAAAATATGCACCATTTTATGTTTAGATGTTTTATGTACAGTAAAGAGATTTTAAAGTTAAAATGTTAGGAAAGCTAAAAATTATATATCTAAATTAAATAAAAATGGAAAATACATAAAGATTTAAATAAAATACAGAACTCTCTATAAATTTATGCTAGGAGGACTCCAGCCAGAAGCAGAAAAGCACTTACCTCAAAGTCAATGTATAATCCCCCTGCATTTTTGTTGAGGCATCACGAACTAAGAAGGTACCATCTGGCATGTCCCGCAATTTGTCATTTACCTCTTCCCTAAGAAGCAAAATTATAGGAAACATTTGAAAAGGGAAAAAAAATCTTAAACACTGGTTGTCTTCACATATTATCAAGACCAGCTGGAAATTACAACATCCCCAGGTCTCCAGCAGTCATGCAGGTCCTCCCCATGGAAACAAAATCTGATTTTATTTCTGGTGTTATGTAATCTAGGGAAAGACTACTTGATGTCTAACTCCTCCAGATTTCAATTGTCTGTACAGATCATGTTTCTAATAAGCCATTAGGGCTTTCTCAGGCAGGTCTGAACATGAAGAGCTTCAAGAAAACCCACAGCTGTTTAGGAAGAAGGTCATTGCTTTAAGTGGCAGTGGTACTGTTACTGAGCAGAGGGAAAAATTCACTGAAGTTCACAGACTATCAACACGGTATTCTCTAATTTGAATTAGTGTTAACAACAAATTCCTTCTGCAGCTTAGGAATTTCAGGAGCATTACTCAGTGGAATGTAAGACATAAAAGGTCCTTGAATTCCAATAAAACATGATTTTAAAGTATAGTTTAAATGGCACTTAAATATTAAAAACATTCTTATTATATAATTGGTCTACTGAATTTTAATATAAAATGTATTAAGTCCTTTTCAAAAGTTAAACACATAATTAACAAATCATCTAGCAATCCCACTTTTTGGGTAAATATCCAAAATCATCAAAAGCAAGAAGTCTAGCAGATATTTATTTATAAATAATGTTTATAACAGCGTCATTCTTATCAGCACAAAAGTTAAAAAAAAAAAACCAAAGTCCACCAAATCCTTATTTTAGTTGAATAAACAAAATGTGATATTTATAAATATTAGAATATATTCAGCCTTAAAAAGAAATGAAATTCTGACACATGAATGAACTATGAAGATATTTGAAAGAAGTGAAAAGCCAGTCACAAATGTTTAATATTATATAATCCCACTATTTACAGTAGTTGAATTCATAAAGACAGAATATAGAAGCCTGGTCAGGAAGGGCTCAAGGAGAGGAAGGAGACCCGTTTAAACCCACAGAGTTTCAGTTAGAAAGATGCACAAGTTCCGAAGACAGGCGCTAATTCTGTGTGTAACAGTATGAGTGTACCTAATACTAATGAAAAGGTAAAACGATATGGGTAAAAGAGAACTGGGATGGGTACCACTTGGTAGCAGGACAAACAAAGGCTGAGAGAAGCCCAGAAGGTGATACCCTGGGCATGGGGGTGAAAACCTGCAAACTGTCCAGTTAGGAAGCTGAGGCAGGGGGACAACATCAAGGTCAATAGGGTCTTCAGAACATGCTTGGAGCCAGACTGAGCTACGTAGTGAAACTTGGTCTCAAAAAAACAAACAAGGCCAGGCGTGGTGGCGCACACCTGCCAGGGCTATACAGAGAAACCCTGTCTCGAAAAACCAAACCAAACAAACAAACAAACAAACATTGGAGACCCATTAAACTTTAATGAGAAAAATATAAATAAAAGACATAATATTCAATTAACAGTGTATGAGTAAACATATATTCCCTTTCTGTGTTCAAAATTATCTAAATCTACATTTAATCCAAAAAGCAGATCTCCTTGATGTCTATTTCTGAGAATAAGCTATATAAAGAAATTACAAAAAAGAATTCATGAATTTAAAAGAGCATGGAAGGAAAAAGGAAGTCTGGAGGAGGAAAGGGAAGGGGAAATGATTCAGTCTCAAAAACTAAAAGAAATTATTTTTAAAAAACAGCATCAAACCAGGTCGACACACCTCTAATCCTAGCACTTGGTAGGCAGAGGCAGTCAATCTCTATGAGCTTGAGGCCAGCCTGGTCTACAGAGCTACTTCGAGGACAGCCAGGGCTACACAGAGAAACCCTGCCTCAGAAAATGAAAAAGAGGGCTGGTGAGATGGCTCAGCGGGTAAGAGCACCCGACTGCTCTTCTGAAGGTGATAAGTTCAAATCCCAGCAACCACATGGTGGCTCACAACCATCCGATCTGGCTCCCTCTTCTGGAGTGTCTGAGGACAGCTACAGTGTACTTATGTATAATATATAAAATAAATCTTTCAAAAAAAAAGAAAATGAAAATGAAACCAAACAGACCTGTATCAAAATCACCTAATGATGGGCATGGTGGAACTTGCCCATTATATTCTACCACCACTACGGCTGAGGCGAGAGATCTAAAATTTGAGATGGTTCAAGAGCAGCACTAAATACAAAGCAAGACCCTGCCTCAGAGGTTCCTGGGCTCCACCTCAACTGACTCTTGTGCATGCAAACATCTTAAATCAACTGCCTTAGGGAGAAAAAGGTAAGGGGCCAGGTGGTACAGGTCTGTAACCCCAGATACCTGGAAGGGTAAGTGAGAAGGATCCCAAATTCAAGACCTGACTGGGTTACAAAGAAAAAGGAAGGCCAGCAGGCATGGTGGTGGATGGGAAGCAGAGGGAGATTTCTGTTACATACTAAGTTTCAGGCCATCCAAGACTGCAGAATGGGAGCCTACCTAAAACAAAACAAAACAAAACAAACAAAACAAAACAGGTAAAGGAATCTAAGTTCCTTTATTCTAATCACATGTAACTGTATTAAATGTGTAAAAATTATATATTCAAAAGTTCATCCTTGACGCAGAATGGAAAAGTACAGTCACACTCATAACCCAAAGGTCTTCCTGTCATTTTTTTCTTGAGAATGAAAGAATGATGCTTTTGTTTAAAAGGGTTTTTTTTCTTTTTATTGTCTATGGGTGTTTTGCCTGAATGTATGTCTATTCACCAAATGCATGCATAGCCTGTGGAGGAACAAGATGTTGGACTCTCTGGAACTGGAATTGTACATAAAACCTTTGAGTCATCACTCCAGCCCTATAGACTCTTAAATTTTTTCTTGTGTGTGTGTGTGTGTGTGTGTGTGTGTGTGTTGACACACCACAATGCATGTGAGATGGATCATGGGACAACTTGTGGAACCAGTGCCCTTCTTCCACTATGGGAATCCAGGGAAATGAACTAAGGTAATCAGGCAAGGCACAATCACCTTTAAACCTCTGAGCCATCTTACGAGCCCCTAAATACACTTTTGAAGGGTTACCACACATACTTTTTAAAATGTAATCTTTAAATGAAAGCCAATAGAGCACTAAACTATTTAACTACTACTTCAAAATCAATTAAAAACACTGCATTCAGCCATGCAGTAATGGTGCATGCCTTTAATCTCAGAACTTGGGAGGCAGAGACAGGCAGATTTCTGAGTTCTAGGCCAGCCTGGTCTACAGAGTGAGTTTCAGAACAGTCAAGGCTATACAGAGAAACCCTGTCTTGAAAAACAAAACAACAACAACAAAAAAAATCAATTAAAAACACTGCATTCAATTACAGTAGATTTTTAGTTACCTGGAAATATCTCCCCAGTACCACTCTGCATCTTGAAGAGAAACGAAACTGTCCTTCATTCCATTTGTAACTGCTGAAGTCATTGGCTTAGGTGGCTTTGGTGGAAGAGCTAGAAGAGAAATGTATGTTACTTTGAATAGGAAAATTATTCATTTTCTAATTTCTTTACACAGGACTAGTTCCTGTGTGAAATAGTCAATGTGAAATAGGACTCAATCAAATCATCTGTCAGGTTAGTGTTAGCCAGGGGGACCCTTTTGAAATGTTACCAACAGGTGCCTGAAATATAAAGGTTTTTCCTCTTCATAAAATACTTTTACTTCAGTAAAACTTCACATCTTTGAAACACCAGTAAAGCCTTAACCTGAGCAATTCATTCCAAAAACAATTTAGTGACTAATGTGCAACAGGAAGATTCTAGCTAATAACAAACATTATATTGGATATTGGCAATGCGCCACCATATTGGACTTTAGGTATTCTTATTCTTGACATAGGGTATCACTGTGTAATCCTAACTGTTCTGGAATGCACTATGTAGACTAGGTGGCCTGCAGGTAAGGTGTGCTGAACTGGCCTGGTGACCTAAGTTCAAGTTGCTCTAGCCCACACTGGTGGAGGGAACCATCTTTGGACTACTGTATACACATTGTGACTTACAGACACACACAGTGTAAGTGACTCCACTCACTCTACATGAATGGAGAAATCAAGCTGAGCAAAAGCAAGCCGCACAAGTGTGAGTGCTCAGTTCTTGCTCCCATTTGTGAATGGACCATAACTAACTGTCAAATTCCTTTTGAAGAGCCGGGCGTGGTGGCGCACGCCTTTAATCCCAGCACTCGGGAGGCAGAGGCAGGCGGATTTCTGAGTTCGAGGCCAGCCTGGTCTACAAAGTGAGTTCCAGGACAGCCAGGGCTATACAGAGAAACCCTGTCTCGAAAAAAACAAAAAAAAAAACAAAAAAAAAAAATTCCTTTTGAATTCCCAACAGTAACGAACTAGATCATGAAACTGTACCAAACTATACCAAAGTTAGCCTCTCTCTCCCGAGTTGCTTTTTGTCATCACAGCACAGAAATGAAGCCAGAACAGACTGTCACACTCAGGGACACCAAACACAGCTGAGAAAAGAAGTGACTCCTCTCCTGAAGACAGAAGAAATAAGGGAAAGTCTAGAACAAGCAGATGTCATGCTAAAGTCAAACCCATGAACTGGGTTTCAAGTGGGCAATCATAAAGCATACTTTGTTGAGACTATGAGTTTATATCTAAATGACCACATTAAGAAGCACTGCAATAAATGTCACATTAGGCTTTTGATTCATCAATGTTGTAGTAAGTTAAACTTACACTGTACTGTGATGTCCCTAAAAATACATAAGTGTATTTTTTTAAAGATTTATTTTATTTATTATATGTAAGTACACTGTAGCTGTCTTCAGACACTCCAGAAGAGGGCGCCAGATCTCATTACGGATGGTTGTGAGCCACCATGTGGATGCTGGGATTTGAACTTATCACCTTCGGAAGAGCAGTCGGGTGCTCTTACCTGCTGAGCCATCTCACCAGCCCCATAAGTGTATTTTTAAAAACACATTATTACTAAAGATGTTAATGATACCTAAGGCTTCAGCAAATCCTTGATCCCAGAGAAGCTTGGTGTTGATAGCTAATGACTAGTCAAAGCATTATAGTACTGAAGGCTGGTAACAATTTCTTCAAAGATCAAAAGAGCAACATGAGAGTTTGCCATGCTGACTGACTCTCCCTTTCAGGAAAGATTCCTGTAATTGGATGATGTTGAACATTTTTAGAGTAGAACTTTTACAAATGGAGCAAAAGCCTAGCATGGTACTAGCATGGCATTCCACCTCTGTAATCACAGCACTCAAGGAAGTTAGAGCAGGAGGAGGAGGAGCTGTGAGACAAGGCTGACTATACAGAAAAACCTTGTCTCAAAGTACGAAAGATAGAAATAAAATTTACAGTCTCGCAGACTGTGCTTTATCAGCTAGGATTATTTAATGTCCTCAATCCTGTGTATCACTTCATCAACATCGCAGTATCTCTACTAACAGACTCCACCTCAGTAAACCAATTCTAACTCAAATTCTCTTGTCATTTCTACCACAGCTGCAGTTCTGACCCCCTCGATGCCATGTATGATTGAACCAAATCCCTCCAGGCTCTTGGAAATGTTGATGTTCTCATTACCTTCCATGACTCACACTTATGTTTCTTTTTTTAAGTAGGATCTCATTAAGTAGCCCAGGCTGCCCTCAAATTTGCTGTCTTCCTGCTTCAATCTCCTGGATGCTGGTATTGTAGGGATGTTCCACCACGCCCAGACACAACTTTTTTGTTTTCCTTTCCTTCAGAGTATCTATAACAATGAATCCTTTCTGGAAGATTCATCATTTCCATCAATCATTCACATCCATCAAAGGAATCACTATTTATGGTTGCTATAGCCATTAAAATGAAATCACTGGGTAAAGAGCTTACTGTACAAGCCTGGTGACCTGAGTTTAATCCACAGAACCTATATAAAGGTGAAAGGAACAAAGAGACTACACACACACACACACACACACACACACACACACACACACACACACAAATGCAGTTACTTTTTGATCCACCACCTGTAGAATTGATGTTACATCAGCAGGCAGACCCCCTAGAGCTCCTAGGGACTAAGCCACCAACCAAGGAGTACACATGAAGAGACCCATGGTTCCAGCTGCACATGTAGCAGAAGATGGCCTTGTCAGGCATCAATGGGAGGAGAGGCCCTTGGTCCTGGGAAGGCTTGATGGATGGCCCAGTGCAGGGGAATTCTAGGGCAGGGAGGCGGAAGTGGGTGGGTGGGTAGGGGAACACCCTCATAGAAGCAGGGGGAGGGGAAATGGGATGGGGGCCACTGGGAGGGACCAGGAAAGGGGATAACATTTAAATGTAAATAAAGAAAATATCCAATAAAATTTAAAAAAAACAGTATTTATCTTTCTTTTTTTGGGGTTTTTTTTTGGGGGGGGGGTTTTCGAGACAGGGTTTCTCTGTGTGCTCTGGCTGTCCTGGAACTCACTTTGTAGACCAGGCTAGCCTCGAACTCAGAAATTCGCCTGCCTCTGCCTCCCAAGTGCTGGGATTAAAGGCGTGCTCTATCTTTCATTTCTATCAGAACACTTGGGTATCCATGTATATTGTTAACAAGCAGTATTTTGAAAAGAATATTTTCTGAGATCTCAATATTTTCAGTAAAACATATAAGCAGATTTACTATGTTACTAGTAGGAAATTATTAGTTTCAGATTAAAGTGAACAACCACATTCACTCCTAACAAGAAAGTGAGCCTGTCCTTTCAAGCCAGGCACCAACAGCTATAATATATCATGGTTGACACTGTCTAAAGGCAGTTCCACTCACACTGGACATGTCTGCTTACTGCAGCCAACTCTGTCATTCATCTTCACTCCATCATGTGTGTAGTATGCAGCTGCTCATGCCGCTACACTTTGTTTTGGCTAGAGACAGTTCTTTCCTACAACCACACGAGCCTCCAATACCATTGTACTAACATCCTTTCCCTTCCTTCTGCAGCTTCTTCACTTCTCTCACCCTTCACAGAATTCCAGAGTTAGGAACTTGCTCTGGATTGGGTCCTGGCTTATAGGAATATAATGGTCAGTGGTATCATCCATCCAGATCATCCAAATTATCTCATGTCAATATGAAGTCTATTTTGCTTTCTCATTATTTATGAAGTGTTCAGAGAAGCAGCACACTTAATTTCCTTTAATAAGAATCCTCTGAGACGGAAGTGGTGGTGCACACCTTTAATCCCAGCACTCAGGAGGCAGAGGCAGGCGGATTTCTGAGTTCGAGGCCAGCCTGGTCTACAAAGTGAGTTCCAGGACAGCCAGGGCTAAACAGAGAAACCCTGTCTCAAAAAAAAAAAAAAAAAAAAAAAAAAAAGAATCCTCTGTATTAACTCTTTGGCTGTTTGGCAAAAGAAAACCATCTTTTGGCCTATTTCAGCTTTCTTGAAATGCTGTCCTTACCAAATTTACTCATTACTAGTATTTGCATTAAAGTGAGACTTGGAGCCAAGTGTAGGGACACAGGCCTCTTATGGTACCATCTAGGGAGTGGAAGCAGAGGGATGGAGAGCTCAAGGTTATCCTCTGCCACACTGCAAGATTGGGGCTAGTCTGAGATACACAAGAACCTGCTTCAAAAAAAAAAAAAAATCTACATAAATGACACTGAGGAGATGGTTCAGGAAGTCAAGTGCAAGCTCAAGAATCTGAGTATGATTCCCAGAACCAACATGACTCCTGCCTAAGCACAGACACACACAGACACTCAGACTCACACACATACACATACACACACACACATTAATAGTGATACAAAATGAATATCCCAAATCTTTTAATATTTTGGAATGTTTGCATTCACATAAAAAGATGTCTTATATAAGGAGCATAAATCCAAATATATAATTCATTCATACATCCTATAAATTTAGTCTGAAAGTAATTTTATACAACATTTTTACTATACCTGTTTTAACTGTATGCTATCACATGAAATCAAGTGTGAAGTTTTCTACTTTTGGTATATAAACACTCAAAAACTTTGGATTTTAATATAGTGTGGTAGCACACACTTGTAAGCTCACATAAATAAAATAAATAAATCTTAAAAAAAAAAGTCAAGCCGGGCGTGGTGGCGCACGCCTTTAATCCCAGCACTTGGGAGGAAGAGGCAGGCGAATTTCTGAGTTCGAGGCCAGCCTGGTCTACAGAGTGAGTTCCAGGACAGCCAAGGGCTACACAGAGAAACCCTGTCTCGAAAAACGGAAAAAAAAAAAAAAAAAAGTCAACGAATGTCCCTCAATACTTCCCTTCCTTAATTTCTCAAATTTGGTTTTGTAAAAGTTCCTAGCTAGGCCTTGTGATACAGGCCTGTAATCCCAGCATTTAGCAGGCTTTAGCAGGAGAATTCAGAGTTCAAGGCCTAGGCCATATGGTAAGAACCTGTCTCAAAAGCAAAACAAAACATGTTTACCCACTAAATAGTAAATCCTTTCTCCCACAAACATCCTTGATGTGAAAAATTCTCAGCTTAAGAAAATATTAAAATTGGGGCTGGTGAGATGGCTCAGCGGGTAAGAGCACCCGTCTGCTCTTCCGAAGGTGATAAGTTCAAATCCCAGCATCCACATGGTGGCTGGCAACCATTCGTAATGAGATCTGGCGCCCTCTTCTGGACTTCTGGAGTGTCTGAAGACAGCTACAGTGTACTTACATATAATAAATAAAATAAATCTTTAAAAAAAAAAAAAACTACTCAAAGCATTAAAAAAAAAGAAAATATTAAAATTAAAAAGAAAATTTTCATTCAGTTCTCAGCTATATAGTACTGCAGTACTAAGGGTATTTAAATATAAAGAAACTAAAGGATTATCCAATTTAAATATTATCAAAAGCAAATGAATTGTCAATAAAAGATACACAACAAACCTGAAATATTTTATCAAATGATAAATCCTAGAAGAAAGTTTCAGTCATGGTATTATAACTGACCATGTTAGTAGGTCCATATCCTGAATTTCTAGAAAATGATATCAATTTTACTAATCACTGTTCAGAAACAAACAAAAAAATCCCAGTGCATATATCTTAAATAACTAGGTATTATAAAAGGCTCAAAATATAAAACTAATAAAACAAAATAAACCTTTATAATATAGCCCCTAGACCAAAAACCATTTCATTTTAAAGGCACAAGACAACAAATTAGAACTTCTCAGAGTATTATAACTGTTTAATCAAGCTTGGAAAAATAACTGCTTAATCAAGCTACTCTGGGAGAAAGAGAAGTTATATGGAAAGAAAATGTGTTATTTTAATTAAATTTTCAACTTTTTGAAAGCCTTCTGTAAAACAAAAGAAAGAAACAAAACATTCAACTTTCTAAAATAAGGGGGGGAAAGCTTTAATCAACTTTTTTACAAAAGCAGTGATTAGACACTATCTTCCTCAGCATCACTGAGCTGCCACATTCAATCCAGCCTTCACTGAACACTTGGCATGCAGGACTGAAGTGCAGAACAATTTTGCTCATGCGTGAACAAATGAAATCCCACCCCCCACCTCCACAATGATTTTTGCTCCTTAGTAACATTAACCTTGTCCTACACCCCAACCATCAGTCTGCTTTGTCAACTAAATCCCAATCCCACATCAGATGTTACTGGTAACACTCATCTCTGAGTGAAAAGCTGATGTCACACTCAGAAGAAACTACCATATCAGATGACTCCCTTAAACTTTCACTGAACACACCTCCACTTTTGCTGAATAATTCAACTCACAGACAAATGATGTCAAGCCCCTCCACAGTGAACTCATCACCCAGTACTACACCAGAAAAAGAAATCACAGGAGAGACTGTGCTTCATGTTGTTTCTATTAAAAGCAATATACCTTCTGTTGAACACCTTTTGCAAAATGGAAATGACCCAAAAGTTAAAGACCACATTGGATGGACACCATTGCATGACCCCTATGGTCATGGGCACCTGAAGGTATAGAACTGCTGTTCCAGCAATGCTTTGGTAAACACCACTATCAAAAAGATTCACCACTCTACTATGTGACCAAGAATGGGCACATAGATATAGTCAAGGTGTACTGTCCTATGGTGCCTTGAGGAATGCTATAAACAATTTGGTGTGTAGCCTGTTATCATACATACAATAAGAATATAAGAGCCGGGCGTGGTGGCGCACGCCTTTAATCCCAGCACTCGGGAGGCAGAGGCAGGCGGATTTCCGAGTTCGAGGTCAGCCTGGTCTACAAAGTGAGTTCCAGGACAGCCAGGGCTACACAGAGAAACCCTGTCTCGAAAAACCAAAAAAAAAAAAAAAGAATATAAGATAATGATTGATGCTACCAGAGAAGAATGAATCATTCAGAACTAGCCAGTGCTCAGTCACAAATGCCAGGCAGCAGAAGAATGGGCTACTGGGCTTGTAGGCAGTGGCTTTCATAACAACAGAAGATGCTCAGCAAACTTGAGATAGTTCTAAAAGCTAGAAAATGTGCTAAGTTTGACAGAACAGTTACTCAAGTCATTGTTCCTGATGTATGCTTGAGGATTCACAATGGATGCTGGCCTCTTTGCAAAGTACATGAACAGGAAGAATAATATGAAGTTCTTGGTGGTCCATAGAGGAGCAGGCTCAACAGAGGACAGCTAGCTGTTGCTAAAGCTATGTGATGGATGCTACTTCTTTGGGGGGTGTAAACTTCAAACATCGCCTATAAAATGACTGTCTTAAGCTCACTGCTGCAGCAGGAGACAAGGTCCTCAGTAGAAAGCCCAAGCCAAGCAGTGACATGGCTCAGACCATCAACACAGTTGCATACCACGCATCAGCACTTCTATATGAAATACATCATCTATAAAGATCTTGCTTCATTGCCACCCAGGGTTCCAGCTAAATGTCATACAAGGTGAACATTTTAAGATGAGCATGCACCGGGCATGGTGGCGCACACCTTTAATCCCAGCACTTGGGAGGCAGAGGCAGGCAGATTTCTGAGTTCGAGGCCAGCCTGGTCTACAAAGTGAGTTCCAGGACAGCCAGGGCTATACAGAGAAACCCTGTCTCAAAAAACCAAAAAAAAAAAAAAAAAAAAAAAAAAAAAAAAAAAAAAAAAAAAAAAAAAAAAAAAAAAAAAAAAGATGAGCATGCATGGTTCATGAGAACCCAACCATTGTGATATACTTGATCATTTACTTTATGTGAAAAAGAACCATTTACATTGTTCCCTTTAAATCAAAAAATAATACAACTGATACTAGACTAGGAATTTTAAGATTGTTTTTGTTCTCTTTAGGGTGGGGCTAAAACTCAGTGGTAGAGTCTTCAAGAAGGATACACTAGGCACAGGGTTCCACACTGGGAACTACAAAGAAGTTTTCATTTTACAAGTGGCCTGTGGTTTTTACTGATTAGGACTTTCAGTTTTATCAGCATCTACCAAAGATGAATAAGTCAGATGGCATCAGAGCTACTTGTCAGACCCATAAGTATTCTGTCATTAATTTAGTATCCTTTAGTAAACAGAATATCACTGTATAATTTAATCTGCCTTTGTTATAATAGAGCAACTATCTAAATATACCACTATAAATAGGTAAAAAGTTCTATTTGCTATTATCTTTTTCTGACACTCTATTTTAGTTTATTTTTTTTCTTGGTCTTTCTTCAAATTTATTCATTTTTTAAATCATGAGGAAATCATGATGTAAACAACTGGGTATTAGTGCCAAACTGCCTCACAGTTCATACTTTCATTGTGCACACTGGCTGTCTGTCTACTGTGCTTCTGTACATACTTTTACTGTGCACACTTGCTGGTGGTCTACTGTGTTTCTGTGCATACCTCAGTCTTTGCTAACTTGTTTTACTGTCATCATTTCTTAAAGATCTTAACAGTTGAAAATGGTCAAACACCATCAGTTCATTACAGTAGAAGCAATCTGTGATAAATTTTTCTGAGCATTACTAAAATAAGTCTCTGTGAGAATCTAATTTCTTCCCCATTCCTTTTTCTCTTTCTTCTTTACCTTCTCCTTTCCTACCTTTTATTTGTGATACTGGGAATGGAAGTCAGGGTCTTGTCCATGCTAGTTACCTAGCATAGAACTGTATCCCCAGCCCAGTTTTAATCTCTCTCTCTCTCTCTCTCTCCTCTCTTTCTTACAGGGAGTGGTGGGAACTGCACATACACAAACTGAGCTCTACTCGCAACCCTTTATTTTGGAGACAGTCTTGCTAAGTTAGCTAGTTTGGCCTTGAACTCACCCTGTTTTAATTTCTTTATGAAGCTTTTAGTTTGGTGGGTGATCAAGATGGTTATTTCTCAATTCACGACACTTTTACCATACCTTACACAAAAGCCATAGCAGCAAATATATAGTATGAGTGTGAAAAGCTTTCTCCTGATACTGAAACAGCCACAGTATAGAAAAAGGAAGGATACATGGGCATGAGAGCAGCTTGTCCTGTCTGTCCTGCATGTTCTCATTATAAATAGACAAAATCTATAGTTTTAAAGAAAAGGATTCTTTGACGAATCTTCTCAGAAAGTGAGGTGTTTGTGGTACTAAGGTTTGTAGAAATTGGTGCTAGCCAGGCATGGTGGTGCACGCCTTTAATCCCAGCACTTGGGAGGCAGAGGCAGGCGGATTTCTAAGTTCGAGGCCACCCTGGTCTACAAAGTGAGTTCCAGTACAGCCAGGGCTATACAGGTCTCAAAAAACGAAAAGAAAAAAAAAAAAAAAAAAAAGAAAGAATTTGGTGCTGAGAGAACTACCAGTTTTGCTGTCAAAAGCCAATCAGGGGAACTTGAGCTTGACAAGCACTGGGAAGGTGTGTCCCAGCTCAGAACACCAGGAGGCTGTGAAGCCAGTTGTTTCTAGATCCACTACGAAGAAAGTGTGAGATTCTGCTCATCATTTGAAAACACACCTTACATAAAGCCTCCCTTGACATAGTGCTATTTTTTCATGTCAACAGGTATATCATGTGAACAAAATATTTACTGATTCTGGCTTTCCAGGTTCTGGAAAGTTCTGGAAGTCTACAGCTCTTACTGATGTAATTCAAATTACATTCTAAATCTGGAAGTGAGGGCAACATCTGGATTAAGCTATATAAAATCTGGGGATTTTGGCTGGGTGGTAGTGGTGCACACCATTAATCCCAGCTCTTGGGAGGCAGAGGCTGGCAGATCTTTGTGAGTTTGAGGCCAGCCCTGTCTACAGAAAAAGCAAAGGATACCCAGGGCTATACACAGAAACTCTGTCTAAAATAACAAACAACAACAACAAACTCTGGGGTTTGGTTGTAGTAGTTTTTCCATTGTTTTTATTTATTCCAGCTCTCAGTTGCTTTACGTTGCACCCAGTGTTTCATTCCCTATCATGGGTATGTCTCTTCCTTGCTGGGAACTCCTGTATCTAAAAATGCCTTTGAAGGTTCTTGTCCATGTTTCATTTTCTTGCCTTGTCTCCTCTCATTTTTTTTTTAACTTTTGCCTCTTAGCATTGCTATTTCTCTAAATGCTGAATGTCATGCAATTGGTTTATGTTAAGCTTTTAACAGTAGGAAATTTTACTTCCTTTTATAGAAAAGCTTGCAATTTTCATTTTTCCCTAACAGATTTAAACTTCACTCTTATTTACCACAAATCATTAAAATTATTTGTGCTGCCGGGTGTGGTGGCACACGCCTTTAATCCCAGCACCTGGGAAGCAGAGGCAGGTGGATTTCTGAGTTCGAGGCCAGCCTGGTCTACAAAGTGAGTTCCAGGACAGCCAGGGTTATACAGAGAAACCCTGTCTCGAAAAACCAAAATAAATAAATAAATAAATAAATAAATTTAAATTAAAATATCACCTACTCCTAAAACAATTGTCAACAAATATTTTGTGACCCATCAATCCTGCTTATAGGTATATATCCAAAAGAAAAAATCTGGGCCTGAAAAGGTATGGCATTAGCACTTCCCTATCAATAACCAACCGTTTACAACAGTGGAACGGAAGCAAACCAAGTGGTTTATACATTAGCTAGTCATGGTGATGCACACCTCTAACCCAGAGCTCTGGAGGCAGAGGCAAGCTGACCTGTGAGTCTGAGGCCAGCTGGTTTACATAGTGAGTTTCCAGGCCAGCCAGTACTACATAATGAGAGCCTGTCTGTGGTATATTATTCAAATGTATGTGGGCACGTGTGAATGTGTATGTATGTATGTATATATATATATATATATATATATATATATATATATATATATTTATATATTCACACCCAGATTTTTTTTCTTTTCAGGACCAGATTTTTTCTTTTGGATATATACCTATAAGCAGGATTGATGGATCATATAATATATATGAATGAAGGCTAACAAGAGTTTTCTCTGACGCTTTTATTTATTTCTTTTATTTATTTATTTTGGCTTTTTGAGGCAGGGTTTCTCTATGTAGCCCTGGCTATCCTGGAACTCGCTCTGTAGACCAGGCTAGCCTGGAACTCATTAGCAAGCTCCCTGTTCTTTTGTCATTCCACTGTGGGGAAAACCCCCAAACCCTGTTTCTACTATTACTATGCCACAGCTTCTGAATTCTCCTGAAGGAAATTACAACAGCTTGGAAAATCATGCCACTTCCAATTTATAGTTTCTAATAGTAACTGAGATTTCTGGTTTTTTAGCAATTTATCCACATGCCTCTAAGCAGAGACCTTTCCATCCCACAGAATGGCCAATGGTCACTCTAATCTGATCCATGGAAGATATACTCCAAGATCTCAAATGGATACCTAAAATCATAGATAATGCCTGAATCTAACAGAAACTATCTTCTCCTGTACATATATACCTATGACAAAGTTAAACTTATAAACTAAATGTAAGAGATTAAGAAAATACAAAAATTACAATATACTGCTAATAAAAAGGTTTTATGAATGTGATTTTCCTTGGAATATCTTATTATACTGTATCTACCCTTTCTCTAATGCTGTGCGAATACGGCACAATGCCTAAATGATGGGATAAAGGGAGGTAACTGAGGAAGGCATTGTGTTACAGGGTTAGGCTATGATATAAGGGTTAAACAAACACAAGCCCAGAGATATTCCAACAGTAGATCTAATAATGAAAATGGCTACTACGTGACTGCCAGGCCCTCTGTGTGACAAAGGGGAAGATTCGTATCCTATGCATGATGTATTAGGGTCAGTAGGAGATTTCATCACACTACACAGGACAACATGCAATTTAACCTTTATCAATTGTTGCTAGAATTTTTCATTTATTATTATCAGATTGCAGTTGACCACAAGCACCTGAAACCCCGAAAGCAAACCCACAAGTGATAACTGTTTCCTATTTCCCCCTTCTTGTGCCCTTTACCAGAAAAAAAATAATTCTGCAGCCACCCAATTTTATCACCCAACCTCTATTCTTCTTGAAACTCAAGTTCAGACTTCTGAGTGTTGGACAAAGGTTTCTCTCTTCCTTTGCTAAACTAATAATCCCTTCATATCTTCAAATCCACCACCTTCCTCTCCATCTAATCACACAGACCCACTGTTTGAATTTTACCTATATAAAGCCTTAAAATAGGAAACAAGTTCAACTCTAATATTCTTACATGGTTCTTGGGACAGGAATGTGGCTCAGGTAGGAGAGTGCTTGCCTAGAATGTATGAATCCCTGGGTGTGAACACCAGCCTCACATATACCAGGCATGGTGGCACATGCTTATAAGCCCAATCAGGAGTAGGAAGCAGGAGAATCCTAAATTCAAGGTCATTATAACAACTTAAGTTCAAGGATAGCCTGAGCTACATAAACTGTTCTTCCTTCTCTAGTTAACTTTCATGTTTGCTTCGTAAGTTTTCTAAAGGTGATTCATATTTCCTGTTCGTTTCCTCACCTCATATTTACTCTTAAATCTATTACTCTGATGTCTATCCACTCCTTAAGTATGTCTTATCAAAGCCCTCCCTACAGAAAAGTACAGTAGAATCTACCTTCAGGGCTGGAGAGATGGCTCAGAGGTTAAGAGCACTGACTGCTCTTCTGGAGGTCCTGAGTTCAATTCCGAGCAACCACATGGTGGCTCACAACCATCTGTAACAAGACCTGGTGCCTTCTTCTGGTGTCTGAAGACAACTACAGTATACTTACATATTGTAAATAAAATAAATCTTAAAAAAAAAAAAATCTACCTTCATGTCACACAATCACATTGGGTTTAATCCTGGTAGGAATCCATTTCCTTTTTGAAATGTATTCCTGGTTCTTTTCTTACCTTCACTGCTTATTCTGAAAGCAATTCTCAAAACTAACCCCTCTCCCCCCAGCTTAGCAAACTGTTTCAAGAGTTAGCTACTACATACAGGACAACATCTGCACTCAACACCTCATAGTCGGCCCTCCTCTGCCCACTCTTCCAGGCTCATTTTCTCAAGAGCTTTCCCACAGGCACTTTTCATCCTAGATAAAACAAAATGTTCATAGCTCCTGCAAACACACAACTCTCATGGCTCTATATCTCACAGAACATCCATCCTTACCTTCTCTCTCTTCAATTCATTCTCCCTCCCTTTTTGAAACACAGTTCTGTTTGTTTTGTTTTGTTTCAAGACCAGGCTTTTCTGTATAGACCGGGCTGTCCTGGCAATCACTCTATAGACCAGGCTGGCCTCCAACTCAGAGACTGGCCTGCCTCTGCCTCCGAAATGCTGGTATTAAACATATTTATTAACAAATCCAACTTTGTTGGTAAAATTTTATCTTCTTCAAATTTAGAGTTACTGACAGAATAACTACTCTCATAAAAAACTGTCCATATGTCATCCTCTGAATATGTTTCATCATTTGATTAAGAGTTCTGCAGAGGTGATTAAAATTACTAAGTTGGAGGCAGAAGCAGGCAGATTTCTGGTTCGAGGTCAGCCTGGTCTACAAAGTGAGTTCCAGGACAGCCAGGGCTATACAGAGAAACCCTGTCTCAAAAAACCAAAAAAAAAAAAAAAAAAAAAAATTACTAGGTTGAAGATTGGATACATTAACACATACACATAGTTTCAGTACTCAGGAGGCTGAGAAAGAAGATCACAAGTTTGAGAGCAGTCTTTTTTGTTTTTTGTTTTTTTTTGAGACAAGGTTTCTCTGTGTAGCCCTGGCTGTCCTGGAACTCACTTTGTAGATCAGGCTGGCCTCAAACTCAGAAATCCGCCTCCCTCTGCCTCCCGAGTGCTGGGATTAAAGCGAAGTGCCACCATGCCCAGCTTGAGAGCAGTCTTGACTTCATAGTAAGAAACCATCTCAAACAACCAAAGTAAAATTATTTAAAGTGGGAAGATTATCTTTGATCCATGTAGACTAAGGTTATGATAAGAACTCTTATAAAAAGGAAAAAAAAAAAGAAAAAGAATGACAGTGGTGGTGCATGCCTTTAATCCCAGAAGGTGGATCTCTGAGTTTGAGGCCAAGCTAATCTACATAGGGAGTTCCAGGTTAGCCAAGGATACAGAGTGAGCACTTGTCTAAGAAAAAAGTAAAAATAAATGAATACACAACAAAATACCTTATACTAACAAAAAAAGAAACTATCATTATATGAAAACAGTATAGATAATAATAGACAAAAAGAATAAGAAAATGCATTCTTCAAAATTCCATGTATAAGCCAGGCAGTGGTAGTGTATGCCTTTGATCCCAGCACTTGCGAGGTAGAGGCAGAGGCAGGTGGATTTCTGAGTTTGAGGCCAGCCTGGTCTCCAGAGTGAGCTCCAGGACAGCCAAGGCTACACAGAGAAACCCTGTCTCAAAAAACAAAACAAACAAAAAATTCCATGTATAACAAACTCAAAAGCAGACAGAAACAATATGCATCATTTAGGGATATAACTATAAAGAAAAAAAGTAATTGCTATAAAAAGTCAACTTAATAATTACCTGTTGAGATAAAGGTTATAATTGGAAACAGGAGTGCCTGAGACTTCTGAGAAGCTGGCTATCTTCATCTTTATGTAGGTGGTGGTTATAGGGTGGTTCACTTTATATAACTCAATAAATTACACATTTATAGTTTGATAGTCCTGTACATATTTTACCATAAGCTTAAGCCACTACATTAGTGAGGCCTTCTCTGACTGCTCACACACAATTCCTTCTCTGCCTTCCAACCCCCTTGCCAGTCACTTCATTTTCTACACTACTTATCTCTACCTAACCAACTGTATTTACTTCTTATTTGCATACTCTTTTATCTCCACTTATACAACAACACAAAGACTGTTTTGTCTTCTTGCTACATCCCACCAAATGAGTACATGAAAAATACTTTCATACCTTTCTTTGTGTTTGTATAATCCTAGACAAAAGATATAAAATACATTTTGTATTTTATTTGTTTTATAAAAATGGGATCTTTCTTTCTGGTTCACCTTCTGTGGTAGAACCACCACCAAGATGTAGATTTCTGTAAAAACCCTGAAAGGAAAGACTATCGCCCTCAAGGTTGAAACCCTCAGAACATACTACAGACATAGACATACACACAAATAAATAAAATGTAATTTAAAGGGTAATACAATATTAATAAAATGAAAGTGTACATTTTATGACAGCCAGATGAAAATGAAGGGGTTATACAGGGAAGTACTGCATGTATTTAACAATGTGGGTCTGAGCTCCTTGAAGATAAGGCTTATGTCATTTTCAGATTATCAGTGAGAAGAGTAAATAGGATGTTCATTAACTATACTACAAAGATCACTGCCCTATTCATTAGTGGGCCAATCACCCAGCAATAGCCCTTATTGATCAGGAGTGGACCATAAACCTACCTTTAGACCACAGATCAGGCCACCTCTACCTTACCACATTGATTGCAAGTGGTATTGAATTTTTTTTTTGTAAGAAAAATCAAGAAGCTATTGCCTAAATAAATGGGAAGAAAAGGGGATATCTAAAAAAAAAAAAAAAAACCACAAAAAAAACAGAATCTTCTTTTTTATTTTCACGGACACAGTTATCGTTTCTCTAAAATACCTTGTTCCTTCCCTACCCCGGTAAGAAATTTAGATGGGACTAACCTGTTCCTCAGCTCAGGAATGGGCCTTGATTTGTCATAGCAGTGATTCTACTGCTCCTCCATTGCTGGTGGATTACAAACTGATACAGCCATTCTGGAAATTCATCTGGAGGTTCCTCAGAAAATTGGAAATAGATCTACCTGAAGATCCAGCTATACCACTCTTGGAAATATACCCAAAAGATGCCCCACCATGCCACAGGGGCACGTGTTCCACTATGTTCATAGCAGCCTTATTTGTGATAGCCAGAAGCTGGAAACAATCTAGATGACAGAAGAACGGATACAGAAAATGTGGTTCATTTACACAATGGAATCCTACTCAGCTATTAAGAATGAGGACATCCTGACTTTTGCAGGCAAATGGGTGGAGCTAGAAAATAATATCATGAGTGAGGTAACTCAGACCAAAAGGACATGCATGGTATGTACTCACTAATAAGTGGATATTAGCCAAAATCAAAACAAAAGAAAACAAAAAAAGTTCAGAACACCCAAGATACAATCCACAGAACTCAAAAAGCTCAACAAGCTGAAGTGCCCAAGTGAGGATGCCTCAGTCTCAGAAGAAAGCAATCACAAGTGGGGAGGGAGGGAAGGGACCTGGGAGGGAAAGATGATGGGGTGTTGGGGGGGAGTGGGGCAGAGTGGGGAACCTAATCTGGTATTTGGTGAGGGAAAAGGACTGGAGCCCTGAAGCCAGCAGAAAGAATGTAAACAGGAAACCTCAGGAAATAGGAGATTGGGGGTACTCCCCAGAATGCACCAGAGACCTGGGAGGTGAGAAAGTCCCAGGACTCAAAGGGAGGGACCAGACTGTGGGGAAAGGGAACTTATAGATCCCACCTCCAGCAGGAAGACAGAACATCAAGTGAGGGATGGGGTTGCCATCCCACAGTCACACCTCTGACCCATAATTGTTCCTGTCTGAAAGAATTGCAGGGATGGAAATGGAGAGGACCCTGAGGAAAAGAAAGTCCAGTGACAGGCTCAAAGTAGAATCCAGCTCAAGGGTAGGTCCCAAGGCCTGACACTATTACTGAGGTTATGAAGAGCTTACAAAAAGTGACCTATCATGACTGCCCTCTGAAAGACCCAACAAGCAGCTGAAAGAGTCAGATGCAGATATTTGCACCCAACCAATGGACAGAAGCAGCTGACCCCTGTTGTTGAATTAAGGAAGGCTGAAAGAAGCTGAGGAGAAGGGTGATCCTGTAGGAGGACCAGCAGTCTCAATTCATCTGGACCTCCGAGATCCCTCAAACACTGAACTACCAAACAGACAGCATACACCAGTTGAAATTAGGCCCCCAACACACATACAGTAGAGGACTTCTGGGTATGTGTTCATTCAGTGATAATGTACCTAACCCTCAGAGTCTAGAGGCCCCAGGGAGTTTAGAGGTAAGGTGGGCGGGGGCATCTACATGGAGACATGGTGGAGTGGGGAGGTATGGGATATAGAGAGACAGAGGGTGGATGGGAGTCGGGAAGTGGAATATGGAATGTAAAAAATAAATTAAAAATAAATTTAAATTAGAAAAAAAAAGTGTGGTTTGTGACTAGCAAAGCCAGTCTAACCCTTGTTACAAATTCCTAGAACTCAAACTCATAGGGACCTACTAAATCGAAACCATGAAGGTAAGGCCAAGCAATCTGTGTTTTGACAAACCCTTGAAGTTTTTTTTTGTTTGTTTGTTTTTGTTTTTTTTGGTTTTGGTTTTTCGAGACAGGGTTTTTCCTCTGTGTGCCCTGGCTGTCCTGGAACTCACTTTGTAGACCAGGCTAGCCTCGAACTCAGAAATCCGCCTGCCTCTGCCTCCCGAGTGCTGGGATTAAAGGCGTGCGCCACCAGGCCCAGCCCTTGAAGTAGTTTTAATAGCTACTGTCTAGACAAAATAGCTACCCAGATTTTAAAGCAGTGATCCTTTAGAACATAGAGGTGGTCTAATTACACTCAAAATCAAGCTTTTTGTGTTATGCTTATGTAACATAATCTTTATCATCTATAAATAAGGATACTTGTAATTCCAGGACCCAAAGGCAGCAGTCACCTTTATCACTGGGAAAGCCAACTTGAGAAAAAAAACCAACAGAGATTAGTAATTCCAAAAGAACTGGAGGCAATATCAAAGCTTAATAACATTTGGTCATACCAAGCCAGATGCCCTTACTCTTTGGTCTTTTCAGTTCCAGTTCCAGTTATAGATCCATTGTTTTAGTGAATTTCTGTTGAATTTTCACTCAGATAACTAATTCACCAAGTTACACATCACTGTACAGAAAATGTACTAGAAGATGTTGTCCAGTTAGCAGCCTTTCCCTAAATTAAGGTTGTCAGATTTAACTAATAAAAAATATATAGCACCCAACTAAATTCGAATTTCAAATAAACAATATTTTTTAGTATAATATGTCCCAAATAGTATATAAGACACAAAGTATACATTTTATCTGAAAACCCTAATGTTTCATTACTGAACCCTAGAAACCAAAGAGCACCTCAGATCAGCCCCGGTTCAATATGTGACAGCTATTCTTATAGTTAATGATTATTTGGAGAAAGACTTAACCTCCAAGTTCTGAACTAATATTCCACAAGTCTAAATCACCCAGTGATACTTTTTAAATTAAGCAGAAAGCCTTCTAAAAGCCAAAACATGACGATAAATGGAACAAAAATGAAAATGTTGCTGTATAATGTCTTCACAGATGTATGCACATGGGTCTCTCGGATTGAGCTCAGGTCATTAGGCTATGTAGCAAGTACCTTCACCTGCTAGCCATTTTTCTGGTCCATTTTTTTTTAATTATTTATGTTTATTAGTAGTAGTTTAGCTTCTTTATTCCTTATTAGGCTATTAATTCCATTATGATAGAAACCAAATCAATAATTGCTCAGTCTCCAATACCTAGCTGTTAGTAACTAGTGGTTGACTAAATGTTTGAATCATATTAAGAAAAGTATTTAAGCAGAGGAGGAACGTATATATTACTAGTACTATCATAGAGAATTAACAGCTAGGTACATGTGTGAATTAATGTACCTTAAGTTTTGTTGAAACATTTTTAAGGTGGGAATTGTGTTCGATGTGTCTGATTTGCAAATGGGGTCCAAATCTCAAAAGGCCTGAATGTACTTGGGGTTAGACTGCTGATTTTACCAGCAGCTGTGTAGCACCAGGTAACTGGCTGTCATTCTGAAAAATAGATGGATTAATGAGAAACTGGGCCTGGCATAATAGTGAATGCTTTTAATGTTAGCACTTGGAAGGCAGATGCAAGTGGATCTCCTGAGTGTGAGGCTAGCCTGTTCTACTTATCTGATTCCACGACAGTCAGGGCTACAAAGTGAGACCCTGCCTCCAAAAAAGAAAAAGAAAAAAAAAAAAGAAAAAGAAAAATCAGTAAGGAAGTTCTCTTAGTGTAGATGAAGAGGTTATGAAAGCTTAAAGGCTAACAGACAGCAGCTTTGCACAAAAAGAGTTGAGAGGACAAACTATTCTGAGGAAAAAGAAAGACAGTTTGAGTTATGTGGCCTGCTAAAGAAAATGACAACATGAAAGGCTCTTGTTTTCTTTTTTGAAAAGGGTTTCTCTCCCATCCTCTCCTTCCTTGTCTTCCATATTTTTAGTTTTTTTGTTTTTGTTTTTGAGACTGGGTCTCACAGTGCAGCCTAGGCTGTCCACAAACTTACCTAGCCTCTGAGGACACACACACACACACACACACACACACACACACACACACACACACACACCAATGGTAAAAAATACTGAATAAGCCGGGCGTGGTGGCGCACACCTTTAATCCCAGCACTGGGGAGGCAGAGGCAGGCAGATTTCTGAGTTCGAGGCCAGCCTGGTCTACAAAGTGAGTTCCAGGACAGCCAGGGCTAGACAGAGAAACCCTGTCTCGAAAAACAAAAAAAAAAAAAAAAAAAAAAAAAAAAAAAAAAAAAAAAAAAAAAAAAAAAAAAAAAAACTGAATAAAAAGTTCTTTTAGTATCCTACTATATGTTTAGGCACTTCAATATTATACTGCAATCAGTCTACTCCACCTAATTTAGAATCGAATAAAGGAAAAACCTACATCAATAAGAGAAAACATGTAAATCTATATTAATTATTCTAAGATACTAACAACTTTAACACATAAAATTAAATGTGCATGGCATGGTTTCTTCACATTTCTTCTTTCTGTCAAAGCCCATAGGAGAAACTAAGAACCTTCAGGGAAATCTTTTCAAAGTCACTTTTAAAAAATAGGTTTTAAGGGGCTGGCGAGATGGCTCAGTGGTTAAGACCACCGACTGCTCTTCCAAAGGTCCCGAGTTCAAATCCCAGCAACCACATGGTGACTCACAACCATGCGTAATGAAATCTGATGCCCTCTTCTGGAGTGTCTGAAGACAGCTACAATGTACTTACATATGATAAATAAATCTTTAAAAAAAAGGTTTTAAAGGTTTATTTTATTTTATTTTAATATATATAAATGTTTGCCTGCATGTATGCCCAGGGACCGTGTGTGTGGATGGTGTTGTTGAGGTAGAAGATGGTGTCAGATCTCCTGGAACTAGAGTTACCAATAGATATGGGCCAACTAATTAACTACTGAACCATCTCTCCAGCCTCTAAAACTTACCTTTTAAAATAAATTATAGTACAAACTAGATTTATACTGAATTGTTTAAATATAATATAAATATATTATGGCAGCTCTTCCTACAATAACCAAGGCCAAATATACTTCTACTAACCAACTAAATTTCAGAGATCAGAATCATAACACTTTAAGAAAGTAAAAATAAGCCGGGCGTGGTGGCGCATGCCTTTAATCCCAGCACTCGGGAGGCAGAGGCAGGGGGATTTCTGAGTTCGAGGCCAGCCTGGTCTACAAAGTAAGTGCCAGGACAGCCAGGGCTATACAGAGAAACCCTGTCTCGAAAAACCAAAAAAAAAAGAAAGTAAAAATATATAACTTTTGCTTAATTTTTTAATCAACTCATATTCGGAAATATAAAGCTAAGAAACTAGAAAACAGTTTGAAATGACATGCCATATAATTGGCAGTAACAATACTCAGAATGCAACCACTACCTATCACTGCCACAGCTCCCACTGATTTCTCCACTTCCACCAACCTGTATTCTCTGCCAGCAGCTATTGTACATCACTGCTCAACATAGCTTGAAGGCTTCTCATCTATTCAAGCTTTTTCATTATATTTTGTGTGAATGCAAGTATGCGATCACATGTACAGATGTAACACATTGTAGAGGTCAACAATGACCTGAAGGAGTTGGTTCTCTCCTTCCACCATGTAGGTCCCAGAGATCAAATTGAATAGACAGGTTTGGCAGTAAGTACCTTACCTGCTGAGCCATTTTACTGGGGCCTTCACTCAAGTTTGAAAGCCTAAGTTCTTATAATGGCTCACAATGTCCTACACAATAAAATGTTCTACCACCACCTTTATCATTCATATTCTCTCTCTCTATCTACCCCCCTTCCCTCTCTCTCCATTCTTTCTC